>QANY01010971.1:1005941-1016315 GCA_003255025.1 Datisca glomerata
CCTAGGATCATGGACTCACAATGAAGTATCGAGCATATTTTTAGGAAAATGATACATCCTTATTTATTAGTTTATGCCCCAGTATTTGGCTCCATGTCAGTGGTGAATAATCTCTCTGCTTCTTTTCTGTACTTCTAATTGGGTAATCCTCCAATTTCGCTTTAGCCTTTGTCATGTGCATATTGACCTTGCTCATGATGACTTTTTAGATTTTACTTTACAATCAGCTCACCTTTCTTAGTTCCAATTTTTTTTTCAATTAGCTTTCAACTAACCAAGTTTATTCTTCTGAGTTATTTCAAGAGTAATTAATGATATCTTAGAACTGAGAGGAATAAGAAATAATAGAAATAAAGAGAAGATGAAGTATATGTATTTGTCAACTGGGAAAGAAAGAAGAAATAAAAAGGCTCTTCATTGATGATGAACTGTGTTTACAAACAATAGTTTGGAAAAAGGAAAGAGAAGAAAAAAAAATGTAAGAAGAATTTCTCCAGTATTCGAGACAGTTTTAGCATTTTTTTTAACTTCATTTTCCCATACTTAGAGTGGTCAAACGAAATACTTCTTGACTGCATCAGAATTAACCGGGTGCGGTAAATCATCTCCATCCATGTTTCTTACCATGAGAGCTCCTCCCGAGAAAGCCTTCTTGAGAATGAAAGGTCCCTCATAATTTGGGGTCCACTTCCCTCGGTGATCCTTTTGATATGGGAGTATCTTTTTTAACACCAAGTCTCCTTCTCGGAAACATCGGGGACGCAATTTTTTGTCATATGCGTGCATCATTTTTCTTTGATATAATTGCCCTCTACATAATACAGTCAATCTTTTTTCCTCGATGCAATTCAATTGCTCATGTCGTGTCTGTACCCACTCTGCTTCTTCTAATTTCGCCTCCATTAAGACTCTGAGGGAGGAAATTTCCACCTCAATTGGAAGGACCGCTTCCATGCCATATACCAAAGAGAATGGCGTTGCCCCCGTTGATGTTCGGACTGATGTGCGGTACCCATGTAGTGCAAACGGGAGCATCTCATGCCAATCTTTATAAACCTCCGTCATCTTCTCTATGATCATTTTTATGTTCTTATTGGCTGCTTCCACTGCTCCGTTCATTTTTGGATGATAAAGAGACGAATTATGATGCTTAATTTTAAATTGCTCACATAATTCTTTCATCATCTTGTTATTTAAATTTGTCTCATTATCTGTGATGATCCTTCCAGGTATATCATATCGACAAATTATTTTTTTTTAATAAACATAACAACCGTACTTCTGGTTACACTTGAATAAGAACTTGCCTCCACCCATTTGGTAAAATAATCTATAGATACCAAAATGGAGTGATGCCCGTTAGAGGCTTTGGGTGTGATGGGACCAATGAAGTCTATGCCCCACATAGAGAATGGCCAAGGCGCGGCCATTGCATGTAAAAAGGATGCGGGTACGTGAATTTGATCCGCATAAATTTGACATTTATGACATCTCCTGGCGTACTTGATGCAGTCAGATTCTAGAGTTAACCAATAATATCCTACTCTCAAGATTTGTTTGGCCATCATATATCCATTAGCATGAACACCACAAATTCCTTCATGAACCTCCTCTATGATTTGATTCGCTTCCATTGCATCAACACATCTTAAGAGCACCATATCATGGTTTCTTTTGTAGAGTATTTCATCATTCAAGAAGAAACCCATGGACAATCTTCTAATAGTACGTTTATCATTCTCAGAAGCCTTGGATGGATATTCTCCATTCTTTATATACTGTTTGATGTCGTAATACCAATGTCTTGTGTCTGGCTCTTCTTCAATACTCATACAGTGAGCAGGAAAATCTCGCCTCTCAATTTTTATAGGTTGAACTTCTTCCTTAAAGTCTGCAGTAAACATGAACGCTAAAGTTGCCAGCGCATTTACGATTTGATTATTCTCTCTGGGTATATGGTCAAATGAGATCACTTCAAAAGTTCGACTTAACTTAGTGACATGTTTTTTATAAGGTATTAGCTTAGAGTCTCTAGCTTCCCATTCTCCGTTTAGTTGTCGTATCACCAATAGCGAATCTCCGTACACTCTAAGCTTCTTTATCTTCATATCACAAGCTGCTTAAATTCCCATGGAACATGCCTCATATTCTGCCACATTATTTGTATAGTCAAAGCATAGTTTTGCCGTGAATGGAAAAAAAAATCTTTTAGGTGATATGAGGATTGCCCCAATTCCATGTCCTACATCATTAGATGCACCATCAAATAACATTGTCCACAATTCTGGGTCTACAGATTTTTCTTCATTTTTGAATATGACTGAAATGCTCTCATAAGGGAAATCAAACTTCATAGGCTCATAATCTTGCATTGGTTGATCTTCCAGATTATCAGCAAGTACGCTTCCTTTTATTGACTTCCTCGTGACATAGACAATATCATATTCTGTGAGTAACATTTGTCATTTAGCAATCCGTCCAGAAAGTGATGGCTTTTCAAAGATATACTTGATAGAGGCCATCTTTGAAATTAACCAAGTGGTGTGGTATAACATGTATTGTCTAAGCCGATGAGCAACCCAGGCCAATGCACAACACGTTTTCTCCAACATTGAATAATTAGCCTCATAATTTGTGAACCTTTTGCTTAAATATTATATTGCTTGTTCTTTCCTTCCAGAAGCGTCATGCTGACCAAGTACGCAACCCATGGATTTTTCTGTTACTGTAAGATACAAAATGAGTGGACGCCCTGGAGTTGGATGAACAAGAATGGGTGGATTTTGCAAGTATTGCTTGATCTTCTCAAAAGAAATTTGACAATCATCATTCTAACCTTCTGTATCACTTTTGCGGAGAAGTTTAAAGATAGGTTCACAAGTTGCAGTTAGCTGTGAGGTGAAACGGGCTATGTAATTTAATCTCCCCAAGAAACCTCTAACTTTCTTTTGAGTTTGAGGTGGTGGCATATCAATGATGGCTCGAACCTTATCAGGGTCAACTTTTATTCCTTCCTTGCTCACGACAAAACCAAGTAGTTTCCCCGAAGACGTTGCGAATGTACATTTTGTCGGGTTAAGCTTTAACTGAAATTTTCTCAACCGTTTAAATAGTTTTCGTAGAGTGACCGTATGATCTTCTCCTTGACGTGATTTGGCAATCATATCATCAACGTACACTTCGATTTCTTTATGCATCATATCATGAAACAATGTTACCATTGCCCGCTGTTAAGTTGCCCCTGCATTCTTCAGACCAAATGGCATAACCTTATAACAAAATGTACCCCACAAAGTTATAAAAGTCATCTTTTCACGGTCTTCAGGAGCCATTTTGATTTGGTTATACCCCGAAAAACCATCCATGAAAGAGAAGGTTGAATGTCCTACAGTGTTATCTACTAAGACATCGATATGGGGCAATGGAAAATTATCCTTGGGGCTTGCCCGATTTAAATCTCTATAATCGACGCATACCCTTACTTTCCCATTTTTCTTCAGCACTGGGACTATGTTAGCAACCCATTCAGGATATTTTTCTACTTTTAGAAAACCCGCATCTACTTGCTTTTTAACTTCTTCTTTGATCTGTACCAGCATGTCTGGTTTCATTTTCCTTAACTTTTGTCGTACTGGTTTACTTTCGGGCATAAGTGGCAAATGATGAACCACGATATCAGTGTCAAGACCTGGCATATCTTGGTAAGACCATGAAAAGACATCAATATACTCTTTGAGTAAGTCAATTAATTCTCGGCGGCCATGGCTTGTCATAGAAGTGCCGATTTGGACTTCTTTCGTCTCTCCCTTCAATCCCAAATTTATCACCTCCGTTAACTCTTGCTATGGTTGAGTTATTTTTTCATCTGACTTTACCATTTTTAACATTTCCAGAGATGGTTCGAAATTATCCTCATCACTTTCACCTGACTCTACGCTAAGAATAAGGTTGTCAAAGTTGTTGCTTATGCTCTTGTTTTCAAAATCACCGTTCTCGAACCTGAATCGGATTATTGGATGAAAAGAAGGCGAAAGAAAAAAAATAAACAATGCATGAGTATGGACAACATTTCAGAAATGGAAAAAGAAGACATAAAAGGAAGAAACAAAAAGAAACTGGAATTATATTTATCATCAGCAAAAAGAAACGAAACAAGTTTTTAGATTTTCATCAAAAAGATGACATGAAATAGATGAGAACATAGGCCTATAACAATGACATTCCTAAGGCATTGGGTATAATCATTAGAATTTTGGCATGAACACATTACTCTTGAAAATTCTCGAGAAGCACTGGTAGCTCGATGACGTCCCAATTGTTAAGTTCATGATCTGAATCGTATCGAGAAACCAAGTACTCTGTACTTGAACTTGATGATTTTCCAAGGATTGCAGAAATTGAAAGCTCGACGATATCATCTTCAAGGTTGTACTGCTCTACTATAACCGGTTCTTCGAATGAAATTCCCCCGCTTTTAAAGGATTTAGAAATATGGGGTATGATTGCCATTTCCACATCGAATTCCCTATTTTCAAGCCTAGCAATCCTCTTTTCTTTCTTTTGAGCTTCCACTCTCCCTCTATCAGCCTTGGTCGGTCTATATCCAAGTCCAAACCTTTGCTCATTCTTGTCCCAGTCAATTAACTTTTTTATGCCTTGATGCTCACTCCCGAGTCCCTTACCTGGCTGGTATCCCCTTTTGATCATCAACCTTGCAACCATCTGAGATGCTTTTGATAGGTTTGGCGTTGGAGAGGGTTTCCCACTAGCAATAAATGTGGTGTTCGCAATCTCAAATGATCGAAATGAGCACTCAAATGCTTCCTCTGTCGCCTCGACATATGGCATGGTAGCTGGCTTGGATACCAAAAAAATCTTCTTCCCCATATATACAAATGAGTTTATGATCCATTATGAATTTCAGCTTCTAATGTAAGGAAGAAGGTACCGCCCCAGCAGAGTGAATCCATGGTCGCCCCAAAAGAAAACTGTACGCTGGATTTATGTCCATCACTTGGAAAACAATATTGAATATGCATGGTCCGATTCGAATAGGTATCTCTATGTCTCCGATTATTTCTCTTCGGGTACCGTCGAATGCTCTTACTATCATCATGCTCGGCCGCATATGTGTCGCGTCCACTAGGAGCTTTGCTAGTGTGGATCTTGGCATTACATTTAAAGATGAGCTGTTATCAATCAATACTTTTGCAACGATATAATCCCTACATTTTATGGATATATGTAAAGCTCTGGTGTGCCCAGCACCATCGGCCGGGATTTCATCATCTGTGAAAATGATAAAATTCGGTGCGATAATATTTCCCACAATTGCACTCAACTTCTCCACCGTAATATCATGACAGACATATGCTTGATTCAAAACTTTCAATAATGCTTGGCGATGTGGTTCAGAATTCAGAAAGAGTGACAGTAAGGATATAGGAGCAGATAAACGATTAAGTTGTTCAATCACCTTATACTCGCTTTGCTTGATGAGCTTCAAGATTTCACATACTTCTTCTTCAAACACTGCTCTTTCTTTCTCCGTACCTCTTATTATATCTGGGTCTATTACTTGGCCGCCATGCATTTCTCCTTGGAATTCATGACCATTGTCGCCTTCTTTGGCCTTCCCTTTCCTTTGCCTTTCAAACACATCACTTTTATCCATTTTCAAAACTTCTAGCGTGTAGCATCTGCCACTCCTCGTCATCCCACCTACTCCTGAGATATTAGTTATGGGGAGATCGAGGTCAGACAGATTTAGCTCTTGAGTTTTTTCGTTACTGCTTGTAATAACCTCACATCCGTACATCCAGGGTACTGCTCTTGAATCTTTATAAGTGAACGCACCCGGTATTTGAATGGTGATAGGCCCCGGAGCATAAGACGTAGTGGTGCGAGTTGACTTTTCCTCGTAATGTATTGTGAGAGGTTTTGGGATATAGGACGACATTTCAACATTAACTTCAGATGATTCTTTAGTTATCATGAGGACTAAAGAGTCATCTTCTTGGTATTCCCTTTCTCCTTTATGACTTATTGTAAGTATCTTTGCATCCAACAACTTTTGCACTTCCTTTTTAAAATCAGCACAATCCTCAATTGTATGCCCCGTCACCTTCTTATGAAACAAACAATCGAAGTCATGCATAGGCTTCCTAGAAACGCACTCATCCTCTGAGCTTGTTAGGTAGGTGTACCCTGCTCTAGAAAGAAGATGGAAAAGTGTTTCCATTGACGTGCTCACATCTTCCACGTCCCTCTTTCCATATGAAAAATATTCCTCAATCGCATTCATGGCAGGATTCCTATGATTTAGTAGAGGGTTGGAATTGATATCTGGATTCCCATTTGCCTCTTTGAAATTCAACCATCCAGCCTTGATCAATGTCTGTACTCTATCTTTTAATGCCGTGCAATTCTCAGTCGAATGTCCCACTGCCCCAGCATGATACTCACAGCGAGCAGTTGGATCATACCACCTTGGTTATGGTGGTTGTAGAGGTTCATAAGGAATTGGCACCAATTGATTATTCCGTATCAATTGAGGTAAGAGTTCTGTATATGACATGAGGATTGGATCATATTGGATAAAATGTTGATTATTTCTATTTCTCCTCAGAGGCTGATCAGCCTGACCAATATTTTGCTGGTGAATCGATGGTCTGAAATCGGGTCTTGGGTTATTTTGAAATGTTGATTGTTGAGAGTCATAATTGTACGGAATTTTTGAGGTATTAGCCACATATGATGTCGTAGACTTGGGTCCTTCCCCATACTTTGAAAATCCTGATCCCGGGTTCACAGCTTGTGCTGGGTACCCGGAATTGATCATCTACACATCCCCTTCTTTTCGCTTCAATGGAGGCCCCTTTTTTATTGACGATGTATCTGATATAATTTCCAAAATTCTTCCATTCTTTATCCCATACTCAATCCCTTCACCGATCACTATGATGTCAGAGAAGTTGTTTGAAGTGTTTCCAATCATTCTGTCATAGAATGGAGGTCTCAAGGTGTTAATAAACATTCCAGTCATCTCCTTGTCTGACAATGGGAGGTGTACCTGAACAGCTAATTCCCTCCACCTTTGTGCATATTCTTTAAAGCCTTTTGTAGGTTTTTTCTCCATCCTTTGTAAGTCCAAACGATCAGGGGCTATGTCTATGTTGTACTTATATTGTCTTAAAAAAGCATCTGCTAGATCTTTCCACCTCCAAATATGTTGGTTATCCAATTGGATATACCAACGAGATGCGGCTCCCATCTGGCTATCTTAAAATAAATGAATCAGCAGCTTATCATCATTTGCACAAGCAGCCATTTTTCTGCAGTACATAATAAGGTGACTTCTGGGGCACGTACTACCATCATATTTTTTAAACTCGTGTAGTTTGAATTTATGTGGGATGTTCACATCTGGGACCAAACATAATTGGGTGCCATCAATGGTACCGTATACATCAGATCCTTCAATAGCACGTAATCTCTCCTCCAGAAAGTCTAATTTATTTTTCGAGCGTGGGTCATCACTTGGCTTGGTAATAGGCTTATGCATCTTTGGGTGCCATCAATGGTACCGTATATGATGATTGGCTCATTAACGAGTTCGCCTTGTGGAGTGAAAGCTTGGTTGTGACCACGTGCCATCGCGGATGGGTTGTACCCAGTTTTTCCTGTCTGCATTGTTTCTTGGACATTTGAAAATGGATGATGCTGGATATTTATTGGTGGTGAAGCGTGCTGAAACTGGTCAACCTGATGACATTGATATGTTGGAGTGAACCCAGGAGGGTAAAATGGAGTATCGTTTGGCAGTTGATTTTGTGATGATTGAGCCCCTTGCGGATTTTCAAAACAGGCCTTTCCCTTACTTGCGGCCAGGAGTTCGAGGACTTTAGCCATTTGCTCTTTTAGCTCCCTAAAATCTTCCTTCATTTCCTCTCGTGATTGCTTGCTCGTCCATGACCCTAACTTGAGCTCGAGTTCGATAGGGATGCCGAAGTTGTCGGGCTATCTTTGAAAAAATTTCTTTAAAATAAAAATAAAGCAATGAGATGTAGATTTTTACTAATAAAAAGAAGAAATAATGAGAGTAAACTTATGCATGAGAAATGATACTGCGCAAAGTGAAAGTTCTAAAGTAATCAATTTCATTCAATTAGTAGAGCCATCCACTACATTTGAGTATGTAGAAATCAATTACATTACTTCATAACATGAGTTAATAAAAACGACCAAAATGACCCAAATCTCGGTTGACTTCTTCCAAAAATTTAGACAAGTTCTCCCCATTAGGATGGATGGGCAAAACATTTTTCCTTAAAAAATGAAGCTTGTTCCGCCAAATTGCCCGCTCTCACAGCCATTCCACAACCTGCCCAGATCGTTGTCGAATCGAGTTGTACTCTTATTGTAGCAACTGATAATCATATCTCAGTATATCAACATTAACGTCATTGTTTCTTGCCAACCTTTCTGCCACGTTCTGATAAGCTCTAACTTGGTGCTCAAGGCTTGCGATGACTTTCAATAATTTTTCAGAATCATTTGTTGACTCAGTCTTTTTAACTTTCTGATTCTCTAAATCAACTTGCAAATTATCAACGATTCGTCGTAAGGCATCATATTGCTCTTCTAACTCGACGATGTATGCATTTTTCTTATCAACAGTTCCCTTCACCTCTTCTAGAATTTCTCGTACCAGTTTATTTTCCCTCTCTAACTTCATGATTTGATCCTCTTGTTCATAGATTATCCCTCGCAAGTTCTTATTGTCTTCTGCCATCTTTCTAATTTTGTTGCCCAATTGGCGAGTGTCAGTTCCCAACTCTGAGTTTTTCCGCTTTAGATACGCCTGATCCTCAACCTTATTTCTTAACTCTTTGAGTCGTTCTTCAGCTTCGATTCTGTGTTTCTCAGACAAATTCGCCTCGACTGCTAGCCGTCTATTTTCTTCCAAAAGGGCTAGAACTTTTTGACGCTCCTCATATAACTCATCTAGCTCCTCTTTTTTAGTAATCTTTTGATGAACTTCTAGTGATTTGGCTGATGGTACATCCTCAATTGGTAAGGGAATAATTATTTTGTTTCTACTCTCAAGCCATGCTTCATACTCCTTTGTGCAATTCATGCGATTCTTTTCATTTCGCATTCTTCTTGTTATTTTCCAAGCTCCAATCAGCTGCTGTAGTTTTAGTTCAATTTCTTGAGAATCGTAACTAAACTCAATATCCTTCAATGCATGCGTGGTGGGGACAAACTGTCTCATGTATAATTGACGGAGTGCCATTAGCGGAGCATAACTAGTACAACCCCATAGTCCCGGGAGCGGAACCCATTGAAAATCACCACATCTGTAGATCATTGGTGTTAACGGCATCCAATAGGCTTTCCAAATAACATCCTCATCTTTCAACTTGGATAGGTATGAGAGCCAAGCCTCTTTTTTGGGAAACTGGAGATTCCATTTGGCCATTCCAAATTCTGCAATAGGGATCCTCGTCTTTCATCCATAGACTTGAGAACTTAACTTGAGGACACTTGAAATCTAGCGGACATCTTAGATGGCTGAGAATCCAAATACACAAAAGAGTTGAGGAGCCGATGAACTTTCCTTTTCCAGACACTCGGATGTGATTCAAAGAACGGATAGTCTCAGCGAGAATTGAGATAACAGGGTTAACACCATGTTCGACTTGAAGGAACATTTTTATCACTTTATCATTCATATAACCTTGGATCTTTGGAAATAACACGGCGCCATAAACACAGAGCATAAAGAGTCATGCCTTTATCCTCCTTCAAAAAATTCTGGGTGAGATCTAGAAGGTAATCCAACGGCACACACTCATTTCCCCCTTTAATTTTCAAACTTTTTTCAATCTCAGAAGCATGGACAGTACCCAAGAGCTTAGACAAAGCTCTCTTCAACGTGAGCTTTTTGTCATAGTTATAAACTTTGTCGGCATTTTGCAACGGGACATTCAATAGTGCTTGATATTCTTCAATTGTGGGAGTAAGATCAATTATTACGAAGGTGAAACATCTATAATGAGGGTCCCAGAAATGCATTAAAGCTTCAAGGACGGGAAAGTTGACTACAATGTAAAATAGATAAGCTATGTGACCATATTTTTCCGACAAACAAACTTTTCTGCTCTGATGAAAAATCCTCCCATATCTTGTTCAACCTCTCCAAGTCAATTGGTGAGAACTTTATCTTAGTGATTGATGGTAGAAGAACAACGTCTTCCTTTTTCAGACAATCTCCTTTATGTTTCTGCGATTCCTCTGACCATTGGGCTACCGTAACTTGATCTTCTATCACACTCGAAGTGGGAGTCATGGTCTCTAAAATATGAATGA
>QANY01010971.1:1733012-1853459 GCA_003255025.1 Datisca glomerata
CCCCCCCCCCCCCCCCCCTCTCTCAATTCATTATTGGCATATCTATGACATCATTTGCTGTTCTCTTTCTTACAGCTCTTTGGATTTGTTGCATGTCCAAGGCATCGTCTGCCCAGGTAGCATATGATTTGAACTCATAGCTAAACTCATACTTTACAAATCTTGAGTAACGTCTTATTTTCAGTAGTTTTGCTATCTTCCAACTTTCAGGTTTGATCCTCAGACCAGCCTACTGACTGGGACGAATGATGGTACCCTTGTAAATCTTTTCTTAAGACTATTTGGCAGGAAGACAGAAAAAACGCTTTGTATCTATCTACTAATTTTCCAGGTAACTCCCCTTGTTACTTATTCTCTATCATTTTCTTTCAACTAAACTTATTTGTGGTTTCTAATTCCGGGTACCTTCTCTACTTTTTATTCCTAAAATGAAATGCTCCGCTTTCTTTTCTTTGTTCCCCATACTATTAAGGATTTATTTACAAAATAATAGAAAAATATTTAACATCTCAATACTTTACAATAATGTTTTTTTTGTGTATTAAAGACAATAATCTTACATTTTTAGATGTCTTACTTTCTCATTGTCATGGTCTAAAAATTTTATTCCGGAAATCATTTACTCTCATTCTTATTCCAAAGGACCCCCAAGTATATTTTCATGCAAAGAATTATTCATGCTTAAGACGTAGGGATCAAATTCTCATACTTTTACTAGATGCATTACTCGTGAATTGGCTGGCTCGGTCTCGGATATTTTTCTTTCTACGGTTAGCAATGCTGAACAAGATTTCACAACTTCCTTGTTAGGATCTTCCAATAGTTCCTCCCATTGCCTTGATAAGTAATCATTAGTACCTTAAACATGCTAACTTCCTCTGTTTTGAAGATGTTTCTATTAACTTAAGAGTGCAAATTGTTTTGGTTATGCATGAGATTTCATTTTCAGAGTAACTCTTGCTACCACAGAGTTGATGAGATTCGTAATTTTTAAGTTGTAACTTAATTAAGTCGAGCTATTCTTTCTTCCACATACATCAACAAAAGAAAAAACTGTTTGTCAAAGCCTAACGTAGTCATGTTGATCGATTTCTAACTAGGTCTTGCGATTTGATGTTTAATACATTCCACGTGCACGCACACAAACTCGCTCTTTCTCTAGCTCAATGTATGTCAACGTGTCTTTTTTGGCAGGCTGTCTTATGCTGCTTCTGCTTCCTGCTGAGGTATTTACTCGCTGGGTGGTACAAATAAGGTGACAAGAAGACAGTCATATGGACTAGATTTTTTTTTTTTTGCATACGACAACATTTTGTATTCTCAGAGGATTCATTTACTAGTCCGATTTGATGTTGAAAAAGGGTGATATGTATAATGCAAAATAGGATACCGGAGCTTGTATTTTGGTCGAAATGTGATCGACACGGAAAGGGTTAACGTCTTTGGTAAGTTGTCATGTTTAACAGAAAAACTAGAGAAAAAGATGAAACTTTTATAGATACTTCCATGCTGATCATTAGAAGAGTGCAAACTTTGAATAAGCTTCTTTTGTTGGAGTTGAGATAAGAGAGATTTTCAATTGTACCGAATTGCCAACTAAACTAAAGTTTAGATACAGTAACGAGTACGAAACACGCTATAGTTCAGGAGAGTTTGTCGTTATCATCTTTACTTGTTATTATATATATTTGAATAATTTGACATCACATCAATTATTTATAAATTAATTTATTAAATCATTTTAATGATTTGATTAATAAAATATAAATGATTAAGACATCATTTAATTGAATAATCAAAATTATAATTTAATCGGTCTAAAATTTCTCACCAGTGAAGAAAGCATCACTCTTTAGAATCAGTCCGTTGTGAATAAATGTTAGTTTCTCTCAATTTGATATTTAATATATTAATGGGAATGAGCCGTACTGTTTTTCATGGTTGTAAGGAGGAATTCCCTCCTCACCAGTGAGGATGTAAGTTTTTCTCCCTTTGTATTTACACTAGACTTTTCTCACACCAACGCTTATGAAAGCCTTGGTATATTAAAAATTACATCAGTTCTAGTTTGAGACTTGCTCACAATTCTGTCACATACCTAGAAATATAAACAGATTACCAGGAGATCATCTAGTCGAACACAGACAATAAAAATAAAGCAAAGCAAAATGATCATATAGATGACTTTTCATCTATCCTAAATGCAGCAATGGGCTCAAATGCAAAATTTGGTGCAATTGTTGCCAATGGAAGCTGAATCTTAACAATTTGTAAGGAAACAATTGTCTAGAAATTATACAACAAAAGTATGATATCCCTCTCAAGCTGACTTGCTCCTATATTACTCACTTGAAACTGGCTTGCAAGATTTCTTAGTAAATAGTTCATGTAAATTACAAGCAAGCATATATTCACACGGTTGCTAGGTTTTCAAAACTAGTGATTCACTTGGCGTTTAGTACCTACTTTTGCTATTTCCGGCATGCAAACCTTCGTTGTTTTCCTTCACTCTGACATACTATAGAGAATTCAATCCATATCCATAGGTTGCTCTTCTTTGTAATTAGCAGACCACAGCTTGATCGTCCGATCATGTGACACCGTAGCTATATGCTGTCCATCTGCCATCGAACCAGTAATTAGATGTTAAAGCAAGATGACCAAAACCCAAGCTACTGTTTTTTACCTTTAAATTAAACACAACAATGAATGTATAAGAATGTGTTGAAACACCAACCAACAGGTAGTGAATCATATCATTGATCAGGAAAATTTATGTTACTGTTACAATATCATACTCGGATGACTGATGAGAATTAAAGAGAGGGGAGAGGAGAGAGAAAATAAATCAATTCTCTCTCTCTCTCTCTCTCTTCCCAGAATTTACTCTAACAGTAACATAGAATGACCCCACTAACAGTATATATCTCTATTGTAATAATGAACTAGACTTTCGTTAAGTAAAACCACATTACTGTTTATTAGCCAGGTATTCTTTCATTATTTCCGCTCAGCATATCTTTTATCATAATCATATAACCAACAAACTATTAGTCAACTGCATTTATGGTACCATTTTCTGTTGTCTGATCTCATAGCAATACTTTAGTTTCTTGAAACCATGGCCATTGCGCTCCCTACTTCCCCCAATCCATTAATCGTATCACAACAGAGTAAAATGATTTGGACAAGAATCATAACCTTTGACATTTTTTGAGTAGGTAAACTAACCTCCTACAATACCCAATGATGTAACTTTTGCTTCGTGTCCGGAGAGTGTCTTGACAGGCTTAAAATCTCGAGATGACCAAATCTAGCAACACCAAACAGAAGAATGTAAACAAGCAAACAAATGAGGATAATGATTAGCGAGCAAGTAAGAAGATCAGACTTCAATCTCACAAAATACATCATGCTGCGCAGAAGTTTATTACCTTTGCTGTCATATCATATGAGGCAGTTACCAAGAAATATCCCTCTTGAGGCTCAAATTTGACTTGTGAAATTAGATTGGAGTGTGCTGGTATGGTGTATATTGATCTTTTCTTCCTTAAGTCCCATATGCGGCAAGAGTTATCTTCACCTCCGGTGGCCAAATGATAACCATTGGGTGAAAAGCTCACTCCAAGAACCTGGACAAGAAATCATGACATAATCAGATAGACTGAAAAACATCAATGGCAATAAATAAATAAACAATTTGCTCCATCGAACCATCATGAAACATGAGAGAGTTTTACCGGCTTGATGTGGCCTTCCAATGCAAGAATACTTCTGCCAGTTCGAAGATCCCAAACACGAGTGAGAGAGTCAAGTCCACAAGATGCTACTAATGATCCATCATGGTGGAAAGCTATCCCATAGATGCTCCTACTATGACCTTCTTGAAGAAGCAACTCCACGCCAGTATCTATATCCCATAACCTCCACGTCTTGTCAAAGCTAGTCGTGCCTAAGTATTTCCCTGATGGATGAAATGCAATACGTGCAAGACGATCTAGATGTCCCTCAAATGTCTTCAAGAGAGATCCTTCAGTACTCCACAATTTTGCAGTTTTGTCGGCAGATGAAGTGGCTAAATGGTCATGCACAGAAGAAAAGGTAACATCAGTCACCCGCTCCGTGTGTCCCTTCAATGTAGCAACCTTCGTTACTTGAGGCATACTCCACAACTTGGCAACGCCACTTAGAGCACTGAAATCAAGCAAATGCAAGAAATTTCATCATCTTCATGTACTCTAAAATCTAGGAGGAAAGAGTAAACTGTTTCATTGATGCTGATGTCATATATTGGAATCATTTTATACGGGTAAAGGCTCATATAGAATCCTTCCTAAGATATATATCCAAATTTTTGTATGCATTCCTATGATGTAATTTGTCTCTCCAACATAAAAAAAAAAATGAGGGGAGATAACAGCTGGCATGGTTCTATCTTTCATGTGCTTTATATGAAGTAAGAAACTCGAATGGAAGAGAAAGTAGCCTGTTTAATTGAGTAGAATATTATAAATAAATACCTGGTGGCAAGTAGTTTTCCGTCTCTTGAAAAAGAACAGCCAGAAAGTGGTCGATCATCCCCTATCTCGCTGCAGTCAAGGGTCAAACTCTCTGCTTGCCTCAGAGCCCAATCGATCTCTGCATCCATATTCTCATCCGGATCATCCCTTTTCCTCCTAGCCCGTTCAAGACGCGAAGCTGCTCTAACAATGGAGTACTTTGCAATATCAATTCTAGCATCTAAGAGAGCTTTCGACCCTTCAGTATAGAAAGGATACTGAAGTGTTTCTTCCTCAGTATCCTCTGTTGCTGCAGAAACAGCAGCCTGTTCTTCCTCATGTGCTTTCATCAGTTTCTCCAACTGCCCTTCAGCATCTAGCTTTGCCATTATCATCCGCAGCCTGTCTCGTCTTTCCATCTCTCTTTCACCAAATAAAGTTATGGGTTCACCTAGCCGACGAAGACGAGCCCGGACAGCCATGTCATTAGTAGGCACTGCTAGAGCAGAGGCACGGCGCTTCATAAGAAATTCTTGCATCGCTTTCTCCTGCCGCTCCCTCACCACTCTACTTTCTTCTGATATTTCATATTCTCCAGTAGAACCTGGAGCTGCCCGTGAAGGGGCAGAATCATCATGGTCTGAATCAGAATCACTTGGTCTTACCTCACCATTTTGTGCCACAGTGGGTCTGAGGATTGGATGACGAACAGGTAGGGGTGCCAATGTACGGATGATTGGAGGAGGAGGAATTGGGGCAATAGGAGGAACAATTGGTGGAGGAATCACTTGGGATAGTAATGGTTGGGCTGGATGAAGAGGAGCAGTCAGGACAGGGACAACCTCATTATGACTTTCCGGGACTAAAGGAGAAGATTCAAGAGCAGTTGTTTCCGGGATTTCCTCTTCGACCTCCATCAAATCTAACAAAATTAACTCAAAAAGTTTAGAAAGCTATAAAATAGAACTGAAATCCTTTTCGCTATCAATTTTCAGTGAGAACTTTACATAACTAATTCTCAGAACTACAAATTTGAAAGAGCAGATAGGCATTTATGCGAGGGTGATACAATTTATGCGAGGTTAACAGAGATTCCAAGAGTTCAAAAGAAGACAGTCTAATCACAAAGAAAAGTAAAGTCCAAACAATTATGATTATAACTATAGCTCATTTGCATTATAAACAACAAAATAGTAAAGAGAATCGGTCCAAACCTATGTTTTGAAGAGCATGCAGAAAAAATAACAAGCAGAGTTAAAGATTAACAAAAGATAAAACCTTTTCTCCATGTGAAAAAACAAGAAATTTGCAAGTAGTATCATTCCAAATTAGTGTTCTCTTCTCATACATTTCACTTATTTAAATTTTCAAAACCTTAGGAAGAACGACGGTTCACAAAATCGCTAACCAGGTCAACCCCATTAGCAATTAGATGCAAACACAAAAATGCATTGCCTTTTGCTGGGATTGATCTGTTTTGAGATAGAAGATAAAAAAATTGAGACTCATCAACCTATACCCCTAATTTATGCATAATTAACTCTTTCTCACAGACTTCAACTTCACAAAAACAGTTTTCTACTCAATCAAAAGAGGTAAAATGGATGCTTTCCAATTGAGACTAACCCCTCAGTTCAAGCTGAGATTTACTCTCAAGATTTAGCTATTCTTTATTCCCAGAGTTCACAAAACGAATCAATGAAGACCAGAGTTCGTAACTCTGACAACGAGAGAGAGAGAGAGAGAGAGAGAGAGAGAGAGAGAGAGAGAGAGACGCATAAAGTACCTGAACCAGAAGTTCTGTCGTCAATGTGTAAAGCTTGTCGCCGGCGTTGGAAGTCGCGGGGAGCCCTCTAGTACTAAAGACGAAGACGGAGTGACTGAAAATTGTATTTCACCGTCTCTTTTCAGAATGGGGTTTTAGGAAAACTAGCCTGATTACAGAAAAACATAACCTCTTTTCTAACACTCTGAACCACATTCCATTAGTAGATAAATATTTATAACAAAAAAACCATTTTATTTGATTTTTAAACAAAATTCTTCATTTTTGTAAGAGAAAAAAACTAAATCGTATTATTAGTTAAAAAAATTGTTTGGTTAAAATTCATGACTGTTAGAGACCTTGATCTAACAAGTATGAATTTTAACAGTATGGTCTAGCATCAATTTTTTACTAGATCAGAGTCTGGTGTTGGTGTATTTTAGTCTTCTTCTCTATTAAAAATGTCTCGTTTCATTAAAAAATTCAAAGAGTCTAAATTTCGGTTTTTTTCTCGGTCTGAACTTTGAAGAGTCTCTCCAAAGCAATTTGTTCCATTACTATTATCCCCCTCGTTAACTTGCTCATTTTTTAGCAATTTTATGTAGCATTATTATTGTTCACCACTGTTACGATGTAACAGCACACGTAGCATGAGATCATTCTAATTATTGGCACCGTTCGATATGACAATAATTTTATGTACCATTATTATTGTTCACTTTGGTTCGATTTTTAATGAAAAAATTGAACCGAGAACAACCTAAGGCTATGAGTAGATATGGAATTTGTTAAGGAAGAGTTGAAATGAGTTAGTTAATCTTTGTTAGTTCAAACTGTTGTAGGTTACTTTTGTCTTTTCCCTCAACTAGCCGATAATAGTCTTTGGCTTTGTGTATTTTCCTTTCTTTGCTAATGTTTGGAGAGTGAGCATTTGAGGTATTTCTTTCTCTTCCTCTCTTTTTCCTTTTTCTCTGGTTTCTGTCTTCAATCTCTCCTCTTATCTCTTTATTGCTTTTCTCTGTTTCTCTTCATGATATCAGAGCCAAGATTGACTCACATCTTAATCCATGGCTGACCTGTATGAAAATCCTATCTCTGAAAATCAAGATCCAACTGAAACAAGAGTTGGTTCTCAAACTAATTTGTAAACTAACTCACAAACGATGCCCTCTGCTTCTTCTACCCCTGATTGTGGTGATGCTCCTTCTCAAACTAATTCACAATTTCTCCCAACACTGCTCCCTATTCTCCTATTTTTCTCCTCTCCAACATATGTAATCTCATTTCCATCTATCTTGACTTAACTAATTTCATCCTCTAGAAGTACTAGATCTCAGGCATTCTGAAAGTGCACATGATGTTTGGCTATATTGACAGTTCAATCAAATGCCCATAATAATTTATCAAGAATGGAGACGCAACATAGTTTAATCCCATATTTGAGCAATGGTTTTCCCAAGATCAAGATCTACTAACCCTAATCAACACCATTCTCTCTCCAATGGCACTGTCTTACGTCGTGGGATGCAAGACTTCGAAAGAAGTATGGGATTCAATCGAGAGCAGGTCTCATATACATCATTAACGGTCTCCCAACTGAGTTTAATACTCTGAGGACTTCCATATGGACTAGAGCCTACCCATCACTCTTGAAGAACTTCACGCCATCCTCAAAGCTGAAGAATTGTTCTTAGAGTCACAACACAAGAGTCAAGATTCAGTTTTTCAAAACATGCTCTTCTTGCTTCCTTCTCCAACAGAGGATCCACGAGAGGTTGGGTTTCAGAGGCTTTCGCGGGTAACTGGTACAATTCTGGCTGAAATAATTTTGGTAGAGGTGGAAAACCTCAAATGGGAACCCAAATCAACCCAACCCCTTACCCTCTGTTCTTGGCCCTCACCCTGCCCAGAATTCTTACTCTTTCAAACCGAACTCTAACCATACTTCATACAATCCTTTGTCCACTTAAACCCTAAGAATTCAATGCCAAATTTGCCAAAAAAAATAGGGCATACTGCCATTGATTGTTTCCGCCGCTTAAATTTTTCTTACCAAGGAAAAGGCCATTTACAAAACCTTTCAACCTTTGATTCATGTTGGGACCGGTTGGTTTTAAAATTTATTAAAAATAAGTTTGAACCACGAATGGTTTGTGGGTGTAATATAAAAAAATCCAATTAACTTATTTAATCAAATTAAATAACTTAAAACTAAACAACGTGCGATTATGCATAGACGACATTAAACGAGAAGATAAGGTTAAAAATAATTTTTCACCTATACTTTGTATCAGAGAATTTCTGAACTGGCGAAATTCCTTCGAGCGTTCTTCATGTTCTTCAAGCTTCAGGATCCGAATCACGCACTTGAACTCCAATAACGATTTGTGAATTTTGTCCACCAACAACTACCCTTTTATTTCAGAAATATATCTCATAAGAATTTTGTGGAGGAATTTGAGTGAGGGCTCTCAAAACGATTGAAGAAAAAAAATTAAAAAATTTCTCCTTCAATATAATTTTTGGCGGCAACAGGGAGGGAGTGAAAAACATTTTTCTCCTTTTTCTTTTTTAACAAGCAACTGTATCTTATCCAAGATATATCTACAATCACATTGCTATTAGATATTGATAAAATGTAATTTTTGATATTTACAAATATACCCACATATTTTTAAATTTTCAAAAATTCACCCCATATATTCATAATTGCCGAAAATTGCAATATTCTCTCGAGTTTGAGTTGTATCGGGATTCATCAATCCAATTGATAAATTAATTAATTATTATCAATTAATTAATCAATTTATTTTTATTTACTAATTATCTAATAATTAAAAAATAATAAACTAATTAATTTTAATACATATAATCACACTTAACTAATTAAGTGGCATCACCCAATACATATAGGTGTAGGAAATATACATTGGCACCAAAACACATTTTGATCTAATTTACTCTATTTTTCTATTCCTGTTCTCATGAGCTATTTCTGAGATCGAATGAACCCACATAAACAAATTTAAGGATTCAAATACCCGACGGATTTATCTCCAAGAATTCCTGACCTATTTAATCATGACATCATATGACTCCACTATAAGTTCAACGCCGAATCAATTCTCGATTCATGCGCGCTATGTTTTTAGTTAGTGTAAATAAACCCTTTTATTTTCACGGTCCACATAATATTTTAACATAATACATATCGTGAATATCAGTAACAAGAGCGAAATATAAAATTATCATTTTACCTCTCTTGTTATTATTTTCTTAACTCATTATTGACTATGAATAAGAAAGGCATAATAGTGAATTATCCCGTACAATTCACAAGTCTTAATAAATGACTCAAATTCATTGAATATCTGGCCAGGTTAATTTATTCACACACCAATCAATAAAGCATAATGTGATATTGTTGTTTTCGCAATCGAACCATGAATTTCTATATTTGTGAATCACATAACTCCACCTTAATTGAATTACAACCCAACAGCTGAGGTATTGCCTGCCAATTTAAACTCACTCATTTGACGTATCAAAGATTGCAACTAACTAAGTCAAGCTACGTATTCACCTCAGAATTAAGGTAATTATAAAAATACCCTTAAGGTGTAACAATTAGATTTAGAGCTTGGTAAACGATTTTGGGCTGTAAACTAATTTGTTACCAGTCTATTCAACATGTTCATAACATGTCTAGGTTGACCATTTAAGTCTCCATTCCCATGCCCCAAGACTGGCATCCATTGGTTTAACCTAACAGTCATAATCAGATTTGAATGCCCAGTCGATCCTAAGACTGCAAATATCGTTCTGAACTTTCTCAGAAAAGTTCGTCTGGAGACGCTTCTGTCTTCACTCTTCGTTCATTGATGAAAGTTGCAGGACTTGAGTAATTTATAAATACAATTTAATTAAAAATAAAACTTTCAATTTATTCATGAGAATTCAATAATACTAATGTTTGAGAAATAACTAAATACAAATAAATAGTTATTATACGCTACTTTTTGGACATATTCCAACAGTTCCCAGGTATGGTTATCTGATACAGGGTGCGACACCCACCTTTCCCTTGAGTTACATAACATCTTAACCACATCTCACTACATGGTGAAGATGTTGTCTTTATTGGAAATGGATAGAATTTGCCTATCATACATACAAGTTTTGGCCTTCTCCATACTTCTACTAAATCCTTCCATGTTTCCCAAGTGTATTGTGTTCCTCAACTCTCCTCTAATCTTCTATCTGTTTACAAATTCTGTTTAATAATAATTGCATATTTATTTTTTATGCTCCTTTTTTTCTACATTCAAGACAAGGAAACATGGGCAATCTTGCATAAAGGAACAAGTGTTAATGGTATTTACCCTATCCCTACTAGTCTGCCTAGGTCTCATACTGCTTTTGTTGGCTTGAAATCCCCCAATCTTCTCTAGCACTATAGACTAGGGAACCCCACATAATATAGTGAGGAAAATTTTGAATACTTCTCACATTCCTTATAATAATTGTTTAACTGCTCAAAGTGTTTGTATTAGCTGTATCACCAATAAAATGGCTAAACTTCCTTTCTCTGTTTCTGAATTTGTTTATAGTTTTCCTCTTCAACTTATGCATAATTATGTGTGGGGCCTTCCCCACCATATCAATGCATGGTCATAGGTATTATGTAGTGTATACTGATGATTTTTCTAGATATTCATGGTTGTTTCTTATCTTTAATAAATTTGATGGTTATGCTGTGTTTATGAGGTTTAAACCTTTGGTCAATAACATGTTCTCATCAAAAATTAAGACCTTTAGGTCTGATCGAGGTAGTGAGTACACCAGCCTCCTATTTCAATCATACTTAAAATAATATGGTATAGTTCATTGAAGGTCTTGTCTTTATACTCTTAAGAAAAATGGGATTGCTGAGAGGAAACATAGTTATGTTGTTGAAATAGGTCTTACTTTGTTATATCATACTTCTATTCCTCATAGCTTTTGGAACTATGTTTTTGCCACTATTGTATATCTTATAAACAGAATGCCTAATGATGTTCTTAATCATATTTCTCCTTATGAGAAACTGTTTGGTAAAGTGTCTGAGTATACTCACCTAAGGGTCTTTAGTTGTGCTTGTTATCCAAGCCTTAAACCTTATATGAAAAACAAATTTCAGCCTAAGACCATTTAATGTGTATTTATTGGTTATGCCTTGGATCAGAAAGGTTATTTATGCTATGATGTTCAAAACAATAGGTGTTACATGTCAAGACATGTTTTATTTGATGAATCTCTCTTTCTCTTTGCTACTTCTACTAATGCTATTACAGACTCTTCTAATACTCCAACTTCTACTACTTCAACAAGCATGTATAATTCCATCTTACCTCTCCTTTCTTCTTCTTTACGTAACAAAGGTACTTCATTTCTTACTGATTGGCATTCTGCTTCTGATATACAATTTGCTCCTCATCCTAATTCTATTTCTAGTGAGATATTTGATGATGTCTGTAATACCAATGTATTTTATAAGGGTTATTTTTGTAATTCAAACCCTCACTCACACATATGCACTCATTTACACACTAAGCCAACCCAATTTGTACCCTCACACGTGTTCTCTCTCATTCATCTTCCCCAAATCTCTCTTTGCTTTTATCTCAAGCTTACCCACGTAACTCTCCCTCTTTCCTCCATTTATTTTTGCAGGAAACATAACCGTTTCCTTAGTGTGAAACTCCCATCTAATCTAATGCGCTTTAAATCCCTCTTCTTCTCCATTTCTATTTCACGAAACCCCTCCCTTTGTAACTGTGGTTCAACCTATTTCCTTCACTCTTCCGTTTGTTCTCTTTTGTAGCCTTTCTCCCTCAATCGAACATTTACGTCTCATTCTTTCAATTTCATCTTCTTTAGCGTTCTAATTTAAGTAAGTTTATCTCCCTTCTTTCTCCTATTTTCTTTATCGTTTCCTCTTCTCTCTCTAAAATTTTGGTTCTTCAATTCCAGCAATTTACATCCTTTGGCATCGTCATCGTATCGCCGCCTGCAAGCTTCCATTGGGTAATTTTCATGTTCTCCTTTCTTTTCTCTCTGTTTGTCTCTCTCCCCCTTCATCTTCGTCCCCCATTCTGTTTTGTCTCTCTCCTTCTTCTTCATCTCTCCCCTTCTCTGTTTTGTCTCTCTCTCTTTCCTTCGTCTCCCCCCTCTTTGTTGCGTCTCTTTCTCTCTCCCTCTTCTTTGTCTCTCTCCCCCTCTCTGATCTATCTATCTCCTTCGTTCCCCATGTCGCGTCTCTCTCTCTCTCCCCCTCTTCTTCGTCTCCTTTTTCTGTTTTCCCCTTCTTTTGAACCGGTTTATTCAGACTATACCAGGTCGAACCGGTTCAGTCAGACCATACCAAATTGAAGTGACTCGGTCAGACTAGACCAGTTCAAGCCGGCCAGACCGAACCGGCCCAAAGCAGCATAACCGAACCAATTCAGACCACTCGAACCTTGTTGAACCATTTTAAACCATTTGATTATTTACACCCGATGTGGTTTCCAACTGTTCCCAACCTCGCTTAGTTAATTAAATAATTGTAATTTGTTGTGATCTTGGATCCTTGAATTTCAGGTCATTAGTTGCTGAATTTAATTCGTAGCGAATCCAGGTAAGTGGATTTACATAATAATTCGATTCATGTGTTATTAGTGTAGAATATATAATGTGAAATTATTTTATTTTTTCTTTATGTTCAATCTTATGATCACGAGTTTTATTTGTTTTCCATATTATGATGAAATTATTTACCATGTTATGTATGATTATATTTTAAGTTATACATGTATTAGTTATACTGTTTATGTTCATGAACAAGTTATATGTTTACTCATGTATATGTGATAACGTGAAATATGAATATTAATTCAAGTAAAAAGTGATAAGTAAACAAGAAGTAGACGTAGTCATGTCCCTTGGTTATCAAATAACCAGATTGTTCACGTCATGTTATCAAGTGAGCGTTAAACGCTGACATTTGTCACAACTTTATGCATATTGTTTGGCGTACTGATGCATTCGGGGCCAATAATATCCTTCTTCATGTCTTTATGGGCTAGTGATCTGCCCCAGTGTGGTTTCTGCGTATGCTTTCATGAATTTTCGCTAGCACATCTGGGCTTCCTTTTCTCCTAGATACTTTAGGTATGGTCCTGCAAATATTTTTTTTATATAATACCTCGTTGATCATCGTGTACCTAGCACTTTGTTGTTGCCAAGTTTTCCTTTAGGAAGAGTTCTTTCTTTAAGTAAGCGGATTATGTCGTCCTGCCCACTGGGCTCCCGTTCAATTTCTACATCAGCCACGTTAGTCCATGAGAGCGAGATGCTTGGTTCCTTCAGAATTTCTACAGGGACATTCCTTTGGTAAGGGAAGCATAATGAAGATTCTAGGTTTTCCAAGGCATCAACATGCCCATTCTTAGTTCTCAGAATTTTCTAGATCTCATAACTTTTTAGCGTACTGAGGAGATCTTTTTCCCGTTGCAAGTAATTCGCCATCTGTTCATATTTTTCTATGTACTCCATCATGACCTGCTTCACGATTAACATGGAATTGCATAAAATTTTAACATTAGTTACCTCATATTCCCATAGCAGGGATACTTTCGTGATCAGTGCATCATATTCCGCTTTATTATTTGACGCATTGAACTCAAAGAAGATGAAGTGTTCTAATATTTCCCCGAAGGGAGTTTGTGCGACCACCCCTGCACCTGCTCCTCTACTATTTGAAGCACCGCCCACAAAGAGTTTCCAAGTTCCATCTTCTCCCGTTTGGTGGGTTTCCCATTCAACTTCCCCTTCTGTGAAGTCTGCTACGAAATCTGTTAACGCTTGTCCTTTTATTGAAGGTCGGGGCTCGTAACTGATGTCGTATTATCTTAGCTCAACTGACCATTTTACTATTCCCCTAATTGCCTCCGTCGAGTGCATAAGGCTTTTAATGGAAGAATCGGTCAGTACCTTGATGTTGTGGACTAGGAAGTAGGGTTTTAGCTTTCATGTTGCGGTTACAATGACCAATACTAGATTCTCCATTCGTTTATATCTCGTTTCCGCCGCTACAATAATTTTACTTACAAAGTATACAAGTTCTTGTTTCCATTGTTCTTCTTTGATGAATATTGCGTTGACTGCCCCATTGAGATGGCTATGTACGTTAGAAGTTGCTCGCAGAGAGTAGGTTTGGAGAGTAAAGGGGAAATGGGGGTAGTCAGGTACCCATTAACCATGGTAAAAGCTTCTTCATAGTCCTCATTCCAACAACTCATGGAGTTTTTCCGCAACCTTTTGAAGAGAGGCTTGCATTTGTCCGTTGACTTGGAAATGAACTTGTTTAGGGCGACCAATCTTCTCATTAATCCGTGGATTTTTTTAGGTTCCTTGGGGACCTCATTTACCTAGTCTGGGTTTACTTCGATCCCCCGTTGTGTAATTAGGTGCCCAAAGAACTTTCCCACTGACACTCTAAAAGTGCACTTCTCTGGGTTTAACTTCATGGAATTTTGCCTTAGAATAGAGAAGACTTCTTCAAGATCATGAATGTGGTTTTCTAGCTTCTTACTTTTTACCATTATGTCATCAACATAGACTTTCATATTATTTCTGATATGTTCGCAGAAGACCTTGTTTACCAGCCTTTGATAAGTTGTGCTTGCATTCTCTAGATAAAAGGGCATCACTTTGTAGACATAGACATCGCACTCAGTAATGAAGGAAGTTTTTTCCTGATTGGGTTGGAACATTTTCACCTGATTGTAACATGAGTAAGCATCCATAAAGCTGAGCAGTTCATTCCCTGAAGTGGCGTCCACCATTTGATCAATCATTGGCAGCGGGTATTCATCTTTCGGGCATGCTTTGTTGAGGTCAGTGGAGTCGACGCAGATCCTTGACTTCTCATTCTTCTTTCGTACCATTACTACATTAGCAATCCATTCAGGTCAGTTCACTTCTCTGACGAAATCTTCTACCAAGAGCATCTCAACTTTCTTTTTAATCTTTAGGGGTGTTCACGGTTCGGTTCGGTCGGTTATTTGGATAGAAATAGAACCGAACCAAAACTTTGGGTTCGGCTGTGTACCGAACCAAATTGAAACTTTTGGTTCGGCTGTGTACCGAACCAAACCAAACCATGAAGGTCAAAAGAACCGAACCGAATCTAACCGTGAGTTTCGGTTTGGTTCGGTTCGACATTAACAGTGTAAAAATAATCCACAAAAATTATAACATCAAACCTGCTAACTCTACATATCTTCAAACTAATATTTCAACATCAAAATTAGGATTAAGACATTTTAGAATCTATACAAGGAAAAAGTTAAAACTAAAGGTTGCGAAGAACTCGTGCAAGAACATCAATTTACTAGAAAAATCAACACAAATTGAACTTAAAATTTGTTATTACAAACCCTAAATAAGAAATAATCAAACTTAAATCTATTAAAAATCCTAGATTAGTAAAAATTAAACTTAAAATTCTATAATTACAAACCCTAAACTAAATCAAGAAAAACACTTATAATCTGTAATGCAGATTTGGCCGTTGAAATACAATACAAAATGCAAGATCTGAGAATTTCCAGTAGCCATCATGTTTTCTCCACCCTCTCAAGCAGATCTGAGGATGCTCTTGATGAACAAAGCCATCCTCTTCACGCCACCATCTCGATCAGATCTGAGTGCATGGAGAGAAGAGATTGGGAAGGAGATAGAGTTCGAAGAGAAGAGAGAGAGAGGGAGAGAGAAATCAAAGAGAAGAGATTGGGTAGGAGAGAGAGTTCAAAGAGGGGAAGCACTGCGTGTAATTGTATAGAGTCATAAAGCTTTGAAGAGGACATAAGGCTTCGAACAGGAGAGGGGAGGAGAGAGAGCTTCGAAGAAGAATGGGAGGCGTGTAGAAATGAGAAGAGGTGGGATTTTATGATTTGTAAAAATAGGTTTAGTGTGTGTGTATATATATATATATATATATATATATATATATATATATATATATAATTTATTTTATTATTTTATACTTCAGTTCGGTTCTAAATTACATGTTTTTAATCGAACTTATGGTTCGACAGAAATACCAAACCGAACCAAACTAAGATAACTCAAATAACAGACCGAATCGACCATTTTTTGTTCGGCTCGGTACCTTTTTCACTCCTACTGATCGCTTGGTTTAATTCAGGAGTGAAGTTTCTCTTTCTTTGTTTCACAGGTTTCAAAGTGAGATACGTTTTAACCAGTGGCAGATGATTTCTTCTAGAATGTCAGACATCTCTTGTACCGCTGCTGCAAATATATCTTTGCTTTCGCTTAGAAATTCTATCAACTTCTTTTTTTCATTTTCCTCGAGACGGGTGCGATGTTAGTTATTTTCTGGTCCCTTCTCCCAAGCATATGGTCTCTGTTTTCTCTCTCGCCTTGTACCTTGGGTCATCTTACCCGTTTTCCTATAATTGCTATACCTCCGCGGGTATTTTTCCTATGGCCTTCTCCATAGCCTTTTTCTTTGCAGATTCTAAAGTCGTCAATAAGAAAATACGAGCCGTGGCCTGGTCACTTTTTATCGTTTTCACTTCTTCTGGTGATGGGTACTTCAACACTTGGTAGAATGTTGAGGGTACATCCTTCATTTTGTGAAGCCATGTCTTTCTAAGGATTATGTTGTACGAGGAAGTTGTTCCCAACACCATGAAATCGATCATATGGTTAAACGGATTAGCGCTCACTAGGAGAGTCAGAGTTCCTTCTGAGTAGCTGATGGCCCGGTTGAAACCAATAAATGGTTGTGAAGCCCCCTGTAACGTTTTGACCCCCAAGGACATTTTTTCCACGGTCACTCAATATAGGATGTTTACTGCACTCTCATCATCCACCAATCCACCAAGACCCTTCTTAACAAGCAGTTGCCAACTTGTATTGAAACGATAAGGGCATCGTGGCGGTGTTTGTTATGTTCTAGAATAGAGTCATTAAACTCTAGCAATGAATCCTCGTTGCCGTTTGAGGACTTCTGCTAATGTCTTTCTAGCATTGGTCACTTGTTGTATATCTTTCTTTCCTTTCTTGTCATCCCTTCTTATTCGGTTAATGCTATAACCATGTCGACGATGCGGAGGGGCTGCTTCCCCTTATCCCTCTTATCTTCTTCTCTGTTGTCTTTCTTAGTTTCACGTTTATGTTCATCACTTTCAAAAATTAGCTAAGGTATCCTTCTTTGATCAACTGCCCAATATAGTCTTTGAGCCGAAAACAATCTCGCGTGTAATGCACGTTGCTCATATGATTGGAGCAATATTTATCTTTATCTTTGTTGTTAGGTACCTTGGTGAATGGGGTTGGTCTTTTCAGACAAGGTTTGTCTTTAATTGTCTCCAGTATTTGGTTGATCGGGATGGTCAACGGTGGGTAGACTTTGTCCCACGGATGGATTTTGTCAAAATCTCACCTCTGGTGGGTATTCCTGTCTTGTTAGATCTTCTTCCCACCCGTTCTTTCTGTTTTGTCAGGCTTCCTTTTTTCAGGTCTTACACTTCTTTCCCCCTTCCAGGATTCTTCTTCTTTCCGTTCGCTCGTTCTTCGCATACTCCTATTCTCTTCCTCCAAGGTAATATAGGCCCACGCCTATTGGAAAACTTTCACCATGGAAAGGGGCTTCACCTTGAACAGGCCCTCGAAGAAGGGTGACTCTGGGTCCAGACCTTGTCGAAATGCCAGTCTGGCGGACTGGTCATCGCAATTCTAGACCTTGACCATTTCATCTTTAAAGCAGTGAGTGTACTCCTGTAGGGACTCCCCTTCCTTGGAAGTGATCTTCATTAGGTGTTCCGAGTCTTCCATGACGGTATGGTATGTTGAGTACTGTTCTATGAAAATGGAGGACATAATGATGAAGCTCGTGATCAAGTGCATCGGTAGAGTGGTACCACTTCAAAGTCGTCTCGTCCAAACTGGTCGGGAACATTATGCGCAATGAATTTTTTGGGTACGGGCGCTGCTAGAACTTTTGGGCTTAATGGCGTTCGGATAAGAGATTCAAGGTCATTTTTTCTCGTACTTCTGAGATTCCTTATCTCCATCATCTTTTGGCCAAACAACTCTTTGATCACTTCCTTTGACTTGACTTGGGATTGCCGAGCCTCTCCCGTAGTTTCCTTCATAAGGTTTTACGACTGGACTTCTTCTTCCCATCGCATGTTTCTACTGTTCTCGCGGTCCCCTCACCTTCTGTCTCATTGGTTATCCTCGGAGTGGGTTTCATGTTCATCATTTTTTTCCCGTTCGACGTCATTCACCCAATGGCTGACCTCTGCTTGTATTTTCACGAGTTCTTGTTGTAGTGTGTTGATTTGCTCTTGCACATTCTGCCATGCGTTGTGCATTACTTCAGTGTTCCTTATTTCCATCTCATGCATCTCGTTTGGGATTGTCTGCAGCATTTCTGTAGGTGGGGTGGGTTGATCTGCGTGCTCATCTTCATTTATGGGCCTGCCGTATTCTTTTAGAGCCGTGTTGGATCTGGTTCTAGGCATGTTTATGATTTTATAGGGTATGTCTCTTGAGCATTTTGCTTAGGCTCTTAATGAAAACACCAAAATGTAAAGAATTTTTTCACTAATTAACGATTAAAAGAAAAGTATTGATAAGGATAAACTTATGTGTGTATTAATGAGAAGAGGGAGATTTTAGAAGCAAGAAATTATAAGGGGTAAATGCTCTGTGTCATATATGCCTCAATTATCTTAAAAAATGCCCTTTCATCGAATACATTGATCTTATATAGGCTTTCTAAATTATATGGGTATGATTACAATAATTAATATAAAATGAGTCACTCATTATGCCTAGGGTTTACACCCATTCGTGGGATCCTCCTACTAAATGGTCACTTTCCCTTTCTCATTTCCCATCTGTCTCGCTCGGTCGCCAATCAATCACAGCTATATGAGGATTTCATGTGGTTCCGAGCCAATCACTCACAGTCACTTGGTGGCTTGCCAATCTATCTTGTTCGGGTTACTTAGCTTACTCAATCAATTACGGCCACTTTATTGTTGGCCTGAACCCCTTTTATCGTTCTGATGTTCTTTCACGTCGTTGAAGCGATGGTCTTCGTTCTTGAAGTGATGATCTCCCGTTCTTGAGGCGAAGGACTCCATTCTTGAAGTGATGATCCCCCGTTCTTGAAGTGATGGTCTCCATTCTTGAAGGGATGATTCGTTTATGAGTGTCTCACGACATCAACCTGTAACTCGTGTATGCTTTTCTACTGCTTTTCGTGAGCCCTAGGTAGGTGCCCTTTATCCACGTGGCAGCGAGTATTTTTTTTGTTCAGTGACAAAAGGACCATGATTCACACCTGCATTATTCATTCTCTTATAGTATTCTCCACCTCTGTCAGACCTCACAGCTTTAATCATTCGTTCCAGTTGTTATTCATCCTCAGCTTGAGAGATTTTAAAAACATAAAGAGATTCAAGTTTGTTATATATAAGATACACATATGCATACCTTCAAAAATCATCAATGAAGCTAATGAAATATCTTTGACCACCTCGAGCAGCGATGTGAAAAGGACCACAAATGTCTGTATGAACAAGATCCAATAGGCTTGAAGCTCGAGTGGCCTCTAAATTTCTTTTCTTATGCATCTTCCCCTTCACACAATCAATACACAAATTGAAGTCTGAAAAATCTAAAGGCTCAATGATTACATCCCTGACCAACCACTCTAATTTCTTTTTAGAAATATGCCCCATCCTCCTATGCCATAACATAGATGGATTTTCTTTGACAGAAACACGTTTGACTCCAGATAGAGTAGATTATTATGATGAATAGTAGCATGTTGTTAGAAACACGATGCTCACGTGGAGGAAGCGTGGAGCTTTTAAAAATTTATTAAAAACGAATCTTTCTTTATAAAAGAAAATAAACGCGATGCAACGGTTTCCGAGATAAAATATTTTATTGAAAAACTCTTTTCTATTAGGATCCATTAAATATTTATATATTAATTCAAAGGCATACATGGATATGAATCATATACCTCTTGTAGTCTATATCAAGCGTCCTCACAAACCAATTGTCATCTATTCCCACGAACAACAGACTTCGAGATCCACACCAAGATCTTTCAAATCAATCCTCAAAATAATTCAAAGACACTTTTTTATGTCTCTACATGTACTCAACACATGAGATCTAGAGATTTACTGAGAAAGATTAATTTAGTGAGACAATCATCTGAGAGAACACGATGATTATTCTTTTAGAGTTTTTTATTAACTTTTAATCATAGAGAAAATTTATCCTAACAGCAATTGTATTCTCAACACTCAACCAACCCTCAGACCATTAGAATAATAAATATAAATATTTTCTAGGCTCATCAGATTTTTAGGAATATGCACAAAATAACATTTAATCATCAAATTGCCATTACAATGGGACGCACTATAATTTGGTGCACAACTGTAGTGCCACACGACACTGTAGTTCGTGAACTAACATAATGCCTCACAGCACTGGGTGCCACGGCACTGCAGTTGCCGTCAACTAACACAGTGCCTCACGACACTTTGTGCCACGACACTACTGTAGTATCGTGTGACACTACAGTATTGCACGCCCACAACTTTAGTGCCACGTGGCACTACAATAGTTCATGTCAATCTCTGATTCTCAATCAGTGATTGACATGTGGTAATTATTGTGAATTAAATATTTATTTTAATAAAATAAATATCCACATGTCAGTTAATTCAAAATTTACTTATTTGATCATCCCAATTAACTAGCTTATCATTACAAATAACAGATTTAGTCGATTTAATTATTATCTAATAATAATTTATAATTACCTAAATCTAATAATTAGATATTTTGTCTCACTTATTGTTAATTAACAAATTAATCGATATAATTATTTATATATAATTTTTGAAAATTAATATACATAATTTAATTAATTAATAATCAATTAATTATTCACATACCATCATCTCATAATTATGTACTTGTCACAGAATATAAATTTACTTTGCAAGTTAATTTGTTTCCCATATCTTGAAATATTCACACTGTAGACTGCGAGTACAGAGGTGGCTTGGGGACCATGAATGTATAATCCTAAGCTCCAATCAACCAGATTATGAATTAAACTCTTTATTTAAATAATTTTATTTATTAATTCAATTAGTACTCCACTATAAATATGAAATTGTACTCTTAGAGATTATAGAATGTATTTACACGAGTATCCTCGTGTAGTCAATTGATATAATCATTTCACGTAGTTTTGTCCTCCAATTATTAGTTCATAAATTAGAGCTGGTTAAAATAATCATTTTATCGTTCTAATTACCACTTCATCCTTACGTACCTTTAATTCACTAGTGAATGACTAATTTATAATCGTATTATAAATTTGAGCTCAATAAATTCAGTTTCAGAATCAACACTTAAGAGAACCAATATATGATCTGTTAAGAAAACTTAAATTTAAAATCTTGTAAGATCATGTTCTCAACAATCACATCACTGAATCTCCAAAATAAAGTTACTAGCATGTTTTACAAACAAAAATTAACGAGTGAATCAAAAGATTCAGTAGCCATGTATAGGAGTTCATGACTACTCATGATTCAGACTCATCTATATATGATCATCAGAATTATGTGTATTAAATCTTTATGATAAATGGCAAGTTAATAAAGATATTAATTCACATCAGTCATGTCATATATAATCTTATTATATAAAGTATCTTCACTAAGATATTTATCCACATCAATGATCCGGATCTAGATCACATGCATTCATAATGCTTAGCGAACCATACTAGCAATCATTCATTAAAGATTCCATATTTTAATAACTTGCGGACAATTTTATTCATTATCTATAATCTTAATTATCTCGTACTAATACAAGATCATAGCCTCATTAATGAATATAAATTTTTCATATATTTATATAAATTATTCAATAATAATTTTAAAGAACAATTATAAGAAAAATATATTTTCATTAAATTTCATATTAAAATGTCAATACACATACTTTGAGGGCATTATCCCTAACAATCTCCCACTTGCCATAAAGTAAATGTGGCATGTCTCTCAACCTTCTGTTTCGCACATGACCCTCAAATCACTTCGCAGAAAGTGTATGTTGGTTGTTGCAGCGCGTGCGAGACGGAAGCGTCTGGCTCGAGGCCATTTAAAAATTAAACTTTTAATATAGATCAAATCTTTTCATAAAATAAAATTTGCACAACGCCACTATAACCAAATAAAAACTTTTTACTGATTTTTTTTTCAATTAGTCAGGATTCATTATGTATTTATACATTAAATCTACAACATACAAGGTTAGAAATCATAAACCTCTTGTAGTCTATATCAAGCATCCTTGCAAAACCATCGATTCTCCATCCCACGAAACCGTTCCAACGATTAGTAGACTCTGAGATCCACATCAAGACCTTCGAAGTCAAACCTCAACGAACTAGGACGTTTCTGGGCACGTAGAATATTACAAGACATTTTTTTGTCTCTAAATGTACTCAACACATGGGATCTAGAGATTTACTGAGAATGATCTTAGTGAGACAATTCTCTAAAAGAACGTGATAATTATTCTTTCAGAGTTTTGATTAACTATTAATCACAGAGAAAAATCAATCTGACATCAACCGTGTTCTCAATTTTTTTTATAAACTGATGAACTCATTCATCAACTGAGGCCATTAGAATAATATATGTATATTTTGAAGATAATGGTGTATCATATTTTTTGAGGGATAAACTAAAATAATATTTAACTGTAAAATTACCAATTGTTGTGGGACCCATTGCAACCATGCACAACTGCAGTGTCATACGGCACTGTAGTGTGCCATGAGGTAGCACGTACCATGTGGCAATATAGTGTTGCACCCCCACTACTGTAGTGCCACGTGGTACTATAGTAGTCCATGTCGATATCTGACACTCAATCAGTGATTGACACGTGACAATTACTGTGAATTAAATATTTATTTTAATCAGATAAATATCTAGATATTAGTTAATTCAATATGAACATATCTGATCATCCCTATCAACTAACATATATGTTATTTCACAAATGAGATAATCTATCTCATTTATCGATAATTTTAAAAATAATCGATAATTATTTATATATATATATATATATATATATAATTTCTGAAATTTATACATATATATATATATATATATATAATTCAATTAATTAATTCTTAATTAATTAATCACACATAATTATCTCATAATTGTACTTACCGTAGAATAAAAATTCTTTTTGCAAGCCAGTCATTTTCTCATGTTCTGAAATATTCACACCCTAGACTGTGTAGTATATCAGTAACTTGGGGAACATGGACCTATAATCCTAAGCTCCAATAAACCAGATTATTAATTAAACTCTTAGTTAAATAATCTTCTTTATTAATTTCATTATTTCTCCATTATAAATATGGAATTGAACTATTGATTATTATAGAATGTATTTACAAAGTATTCTCATGAAGTCTACTAATATAATCATTTCATGTAGTTCAATCCTCCAATTATTGGTTCGTAAATTAGAGCTGGTCAAAATTACTGTTTTACCCTATTAATACATCTTGATCCTTAAGTATCATTAATCCACTAGTGAATATCTAATTTCTAATCTTATTATAAATTTAATAACCATTCACTTTCAGAATTAACACTTAAAAAACCAATATACAATCCATTAGAAAAGCTTGGATTCCAAATCTCTAAAGATCGTGTTCCCAGCCATCCACATCACTGAATCTCTAAAACAAAAGTCACTAGCTTGTGTTACAAACAAACCATAACGAGTGAATCAAAAGATCTAGTAGACTTGATCATGACTACTCCGGATTCAGACTGATCTACATATGATCATCGAATTGGTGTCTATTAAATCTTTATTATAAACGACATGCTGATAAAGATATTAGTTTACATTGATCTAGTCATATATAACCCCATTATATAAACTTCATTCACTAATTAGATGTCTATACACATCAATGATTCGGATCTAGATCACACGCATTCATAATACTTAGTGAACCGTACTAGCAACCATTCATTAAAGATAATCTAATATGTTGCTGACAATTTTATTCATTATCTATGATCTTAATCCTCTCATACCAATACAATATCATAGTCTCATTAATGAATATGAAATTTTCAGATATTTTTATAAATTTTTCAACAATAATTTAAAAGAACAATTATAAGAAAATGGAATCCTCATTAAATTTCATATTAAAATGCCAATACACATGCTTTGATGCCATAACCTCCAACAATCTCCCATTTTCCCTAAAGAAAATGTGACATTTCTCTCAATCCCATGTTACACAATTGACCCTCAAATGACTTCGCAGGAACTATCTTTGTAAAAGGATAAGCTAAGTTCTGTTCTGACGCTATCTTCATAACAGTCACAGAACCTGACTGACCGCAGGGGAGAATGTATGTCTTGACGTTCATTTTCCATATCTCATAGTCAAAACTAGCGGCTATGGATAAAAGGATGCGAATGGATTTTAGCATGGCCACATGAGAGAATGTCTCTTCATAATCGACTCATTCCCTTTGTGTATAGCCATTGGCTACTTACCGTGCCTTGAAAGTCTTAACTTCCCCATGTGCACCTGTTTTCTTCTTGAAAATCCATTTACATCCAATGAGTCTGACATCTTCAGGTGGATCTACAAGTTCCCAGATGAAATTGAAAAGTATAGATTCTATTTCCTGGTTCATGGCATCTAGCCATTGCTCTTTTTCAGGATCATCCATTGCTTCTTCATAAGATAAGGGATAGTCCTTTTAGTGTATGACACTAGGACATGTGCCTCTAGTTCGTAGCGAATTGGTTATCTCACAACTCTCCTACTACAACGTTGCACCAGGGTTTCCTTTGTAGGAACTGTGGTTTCTCTGGTTTGTCGTTTATCAATAGAAATTCAAGGTGGTATGATCTCATCAATCGCTAGTTCCTTGAGAACTACTTTGTTTCGAGGTTTGTAGTTTTTCATATAGTCATGTTCAAAGAACTGGAATTTGTCGATACAAAAACCTTTTGATCCTTATGACTATAAAAGTACCCACATATAGTCTCTAGAGCATAGCCAACGAATATGCATACTTCATACCTTGAGTCTAACTTTTCAGTCTTGAATCTAAGAACGTGAGCTGGACACCCCCATATACGGAAATGACGTAAACTAGGTTAGGAGCCATTCCATAACTCCAAAAGTGTCTTACTTAAAGACTTAGAATGCACTACATTCAAAATGTATGTAGCCATGTGTAATGCATATCCCTAAAATGTAAGTGGTAGTGATGACTAGCTTAACATCGACCTAACCATATCCAATAAAGTAAGGTTTATCCTTTCTGAAACACCATTTTGCTATAAGGTTCTAGGTGCTGTGAGTTGGGATAGGATTTCATACTCCAGCAAGTAATCCTTGAATTTTAAATCCAAGTATTCACCACCTCGATCTGATCGAAGTGTTTTTAGTGATTTATCTAATTGCTTTTCAACTTCAGTTTTGAAGTCTTTGAACTTTTCAAAGTTTCAGACTTACGTTGCATTAGGTAACTATAACTATATCTTGAGTAATCGTCAATAAAGTGATAAAATACTCATACCCACCTCTAGCTTTTATATTGATCGGTCCACAGACATCATTATTCACTAGCTCAAGTGGTTCCTTTGAGAGAAAGATCTATTGGTCATTTTACCCTCTAGACATGATTCTTAAACAGGAAGATTTTCAACTTTTAGTTCTCTGAAAACATCATGCTTTATTAACTTGTTTAACCTATCTATATTAACGTCAACTTAAGATGCCAAAATATATGTGTTATCATCATCATGATAAACTCTTTATCGTTTATTACGTTTAGGTTTTTCTATTTTAAATATTTCAGAATTATTAACATGCTCAGTCGGTTTAAGCATATACGATTTGTCTATAACTTTAGCATGACAACTATCGAATCCATTTTTATAAATAATAAACTCGTTATTAATAATAAAAACTTCGAATAATTGTTCTTGCAAAAATGAAAGAGATACCAAATTTATCAAAAACCCAGGAATATATTAAACATTGTTCAAAACTAAATAATTATTTTCAAAGTTAAGATGGGTTGTCCCTAATACTTTAGCTGACACGAGCGCACCACTTTCAACTCTCAAAATGAACTCGCCATCAGCCAGTTCTCTTGACGAGTCAAGCATCTACAAAGAAGAACACACATGGTTAGTGGCTAATTAATCAAGTATCCATGATAACAAATCATATTCCACTAAGCAAGCTTCAAGTACAAGTAAATCATATTTACCTTTCTTTTTCAGCTCGGAGAGATGCTTGTTATAGTTTCTCTTCCAATGACCTTCAACCCCACAGTGGAAACATTTTCCCTTGGGCTTGTTGTCATTTTTGTTCTTCTTGACTTTCAGCGATGTCTTGATTTTCTTTCCTCTTTTGTTCTTACTCTTGTCCTTACCATTGTTCTTAACAATATTGGAAGAATGTTTTTGCTCAACAACATTTGCCTCGCCCTCTTTGATCATTCTAAGGTTGAGTGACTCAAAAGTCTGCAGTTCATTCAACAATTGGATCATGTTGAATTATAACTTATTCATAACATATATAGTCGTGACTATAGAAAAAGCTGGTGTGAACGACTCAAGTATAATGCTAACTTGAGTCTGCTCATCTGTAGAGATTCCAAAATCTCATAGGCAGTCTCCATGCTTTCATTCTTGGTTCTCAGAACATCATTCATGCTCACAAGCATGTAGCACTTCGCCTTGTTGTTTGATATGATCCAAACATCATATTTATCCCTAACATTTTTATGGGCGTTAGCAGCGGGCTCCTCAGGACATTCCACAGTAAGAACGAATTTATGGTTCTCACAAATCAACATTAAGTTCATATTTGATTTTCAAAGTACGAAATTATCAGCATTCAATTTCTCAAGAGCAAGTAAAGCAGTAACAAGGTTGCCCATGGTAGACATGATGATGATAACTGAAATTTAAAATATACAAGATTCAATATAATTGATAAATATCTAAAACTCGCAAAGTAAACGTGATGCATGAATTTAACATAATAAACACACAAATTTAAGAATTACTAATCACGATAAAAATAACCCAACGATTAATGTGCTGCCTTAGGATCAGTCAGATTAACCTCAGATTGTCTATAACTCATTCTCATCCTTATTAATTAAAACTTAAAATATCACATATTTTCTCTTTTAACAAAAATGTATTGCTTGTTCGGTCAAAACCTAGCAGTTTACATACAATTGAATTTCGTAAAATAATACATAAAACATATTAGGACAATTCTAATAAATAATGTTTCTACAAATAAGATACATGATCAAATAAAACTGTGTGAGATTTTCATGTATGACATGTGATCGACTAATGATAGACATGTTATCAAACATAACAGTCAAATAATTATTTAACAATTAAATAAAATGATAGTGGAACGAGTGACTATTGCGTATATCTAAATTATAACCCTTGAAATAAACAAATAATATTAAAAAACAAATTTCAAGAATACATATTTCTCAAATTGTCTTCTCCTCCTGATGTCCATCTTCATAATCTTCAAACTTTGAATAAAATCCTATTTAATTAGAAAACATTATTCTTCTTAATTAACATCAATTTCAATAGTTATCCTTTTAAAAATAGTTGACTTTGACCTAGTCACATAAACACTTTATTTAATTTGGTCAAACTTGAGTCAAATCCAATCAACCTATTAATTTCTAATCTTCATAAACTTGAAAATTAAAAATTAATTTTAAAATTACATTAGTTTCAAAATTTAAAAGGATAATTGATAGACTTAGGGTTATCATAAAACTTTATAGTGTTGGTTGTTGTGGTGCATGCGCGGCGGAAGCGTGTGGCTAGAGGCCATTTAAATATTAAACTTTTAATACATATCAAATCTTTTAATAAAATAAAAACTTGCAGAACACCACGATAACCAAATAAAACTTTTTATTGATTTTTTTTTCAATCAGTCAGGATCCATTATATTTATGCATTAAATCTACAACATACAAAGTTAGTAATCATATACCTCTTGTAGTCTATATCAAGCGCCTTTGCAAAACCAATCGATTCTCTGTCCCACAAAATTGTTCCAATGATCAGTAGATTCTGAGATCCACACCAAGATCTTACAAGTCAATCCCCAACGCACTAGAACGTGTGTGGGCACATATAATATTACAAGTATTTTTCTGAATCTAGATGTACTTAACACATAAGATCTAGAGATTTACTAAGAATGCCTTTAGTGAGACGATTCTCTAAAAGAACGCGATGATTATTCTTAAGAGTTTTGATTAACTATTTATCACAGAGAAAAATCACTCTGACGCCAACCGTGTTCTCAATTTTTTTTATCAACTGATGAACTCATTCATCAACTAAGACCACTAGAATAATATTTGTATATTTTTTAGATAAAAGCGTATCAGTTTTTTTAGGGATAAACAAAAATAATATTTAATCATAAAATTGCCAATTGTAATGGGACCCACTGTTACTGTGCACAACTACAGTGCCACACGACACTGCAGTGTGCCGTGAGGTAGCAAGTGTCGTGTGGCACTACAGTGTTGTACCTCCACTACTGTAGTGCCACGTGACAATTACTGTGAATTAAATATTTATTTTAATCAGATAAATATCTAGATACCAGTTAATTTAAAATTAACATATCTTATTATCCCTATCAACTAACTTATATCTTATTTAATTTATTTATTATCTAATAATAATTTAATTATCTAATTTCACAAATTAGATATTTTGTCACACTTATTGATAATTTCAAAAATAATCAATAATTATATATATATATATATATATATAATTCAATTACTTAATCACATATAATTATCTCATAATTATGTACTTGCCCAGAATTAAAATTTCTTTTGCAAATCAGTCATTTTCTCATGTCCTGAAATATTCACACCCTAGAATGTGTAGTACAGAGGGGACTTGGGGACCATGAACCTATAATCTTAAGCTCCAATAAACCAGATTTTTAATTAAACTCTTTAATTAAATAATCTTATTTATTAATTTCAATATTTTTCCACTATAAATATGAAATTGAACTCTTAATGATCGTAAAATGTATTTATAGATTATTCTTATGAAGTCTACTGATATAATAATTTCATGTAGTTCTATCTTTCAATTATCGGTTCGTAAATCAGAGTTGATCAAAATTATCATTTTATCCGTCTAAATACTTCTTGATTCTTAACTACCATTAATCCACTAGTGAATGGCTAATTTATAATCTTGTTATAAATTTGAGCTCAATAATCATTCAATTCCAGAATTAACACTTAAGAGAACCAATATACGATCCGTTAGGAAAACTTGGATTCCAAATCTTGCAAGATCATGTTCCCAGCCATCCACATCACTAAATCTCCAAAATAAAGTTACTAGTTTGTTTCACAAACAAACTTTAACGAGTTAATCAAATGATCCAGTAGACATGCATAGGAGTTCATTACTACTCAGGATTCAGACTGATTTAATATGATTATCGAATTGATGTGTATTAAATTTTTATGATAAACGACACGTTAATAAATATATTAATTCACATCAATCCAGTCATATGTAATCTCATTATAAAAAGTACATTCACTAAGATGTCTATACGCATCAATAATCTAGATCTAGATCACACGCATTCATAATGCTTACTAAATCATACTAGCAACCATTCATTAAAGATTTCATACTTTAATATGTTGCTGACAATTTTATTCATTATCTATGATCTTAATCCTCTTGTACTAATATAAGATCATAGTCTCATTAATAAATATGGAATTTTCACATATTTATATAAATTATTCAATAATAATTTAAAAGAATAATTATAAGAAAAATATAATCCTCATTAAATTTCATATGGAAATGTCAATACACATGCTTTGAGGGCATAACCCCCAACAGTGTCTTGGTAAAAGGATCAGACAGGTTCTGATTTGATGTTATTTTCATAGCAATCACATCCACTCGATGCACAATCTCTCTTACAAAGATGATATTTCATCTCTATGTTCTTGCCCCTCTTATGGCTCATTGGTTCTTTAGAATTCGTTACCGCCCTATTGTTGTCACAGTACAGGATCAGTGGATTGTATATATCTGGAACTACTTCCAAATCAGTATAGAACTTTCTGAGCCATACCGCTTCATACGCATCTTCATAAGCTGCTATATGTTCGGCTTCCATAGTGGAATCTACAATGTTGGATTATTTAATACGTCTACAGACTACAACACCTCCACCTTGGATGAATACTGATCGAGACATTGACTTTTGATTGTCTATGTCTGATTGACAATCAGAATCAGTATATCCATGGAGTTCAGGTCTCCACCTGAATAAACAATCATATAGTTTCTCGTTCTCCTAAAATACTTGATAATGTACTTTATTACAATCTAATGTTCTAAACCAGGATTTGATTGATAACGACTATAATTCCAACCGCATAATAGATGTTTGATCTCGTACACAACATGACATATATGATAGTACAAATAGTTAAAGCATAAGAAACTTTTCTCATATCATCTTCCTCCTGATGTGCCTTAGGATATTGCTCATTGAAGAGAATAATTCCATGTCTACTCGGTAGTTGACCTTTCTTGGAATTCTTCATAGAAAATCTCTCCAGCACCTTATCAATATAAGATGATTGAAAAAGTGCTAAGAGTTTGTTCTTTCAATCCCTTAGGATTTGGATACCTTAAACATAGCTCGTCTCTCCCAAATCTTTCATTTGAAATTTCTCAATTAACCGCTTTTTACCTTTGTTAAAGTTTTCACATCATTTTCAATGAGTAGAATATCGTCAACATAAAGAACTAAGAAAATCACTATCTTGTCTTTGATGTATTTATAAACACAATTTTCTTCAACATTTTTCTCGAAACTATAAGATTTAATAATTTCATCAAAAGTAAGATTTCAAGATCTAGATGCTTGCTTTAATCCATAAATAGATTTAAGCAACTTGCATACTTTGTGATTTTGCCCCTTTTTTCATGAACCCTTATGATTGTATCATATAGATGGTTTCTTCAAGAGACTAATTAAGAAAAATTATCTTGACATCCATTTGCCATGTTTCATAGTCTAAACTAGCGGATAAAAAGATGCGAATGGATTTTAGCATGGCAATAGGGGAGAATGACTCTTAATAATCGACTCATTCCCTTTGTGTATAGCCCTTGCCTACCAGCCTTGCCTTAAAAGTCTCTACTTTCTCATCTGCACCTATTTTCTTCTTGAAGATCCATTTACATCCAATGGGTCTGACATCTTCAGGTGGATCTATAAGTTTCCAAACTAAATTGGAATACATCGATTCCATTTTCTGGTTCATGGCATCTTATCATTTTCCCTTTTCAGGATCATCAATCGCCTCTTTAAAGGTTAATGAATAGTCCTTATCACTATCAGACACTAGGACATGTGCCTCTAGTTCATAGCGAATATGTTGTTTTACAACCCTCCCACTATGACGTTGCACGAAGGTTTCCTGAACAAGAATAATGGTAATGTTGTTTGTCATTTTTGAGTTGATGATGAAGGTGGTATGATCTCATCAAACGCTAATTTTTCAAGAACTATTTTGCTTCGAGGTTTGTAGTTTTCCATAAAATCGTGTTCAAGGAAGGAGACATTTGTCAATACAAACACCTTTTGATCATTGTGACTATAAAAATACCCAAATCTAGTCTCTAAAGCATAGCCAACAAATATACACATTTCAGACCTTGGGTCTAACTTTTCAGTCTTGGGTCCAAGAACGTGAGCTGGACACCCTCATATATGGAAATGACGCAAACTGGGTTTGGAGCCATTCCATAACTCTAAAGGTGTCTTGCTTACAGACTTATAAGTCACTACATGATAGTTACAGCAAATTAAATATTTATTTTAATCAAATAAATATCTACATATCAATTAATTCAAAATTAGCTTATCTGATCATCTCAATAAACTAGTTTTTTTGTTAGTTCATAAATAATAGATTTAATTGATTTAATTATTATCTAATAATAATTTATAATTATCCAATTTTATAAATTATATATTCTGTTTCACTTATCAATAACTAAAAAATTGATCGATATAATTATTTGTATATAATTTCCAAAAATTAATATAAATATTTTAATTAATTAATTGTGCACACATAATTATCTCATAATTATGTACTTACCCCAGAATAAAATTTTCTTTTGCAAGTGAGTCATTTTCTCATACCCTGAAATATTCACACCCTACACTATGTAGTACAGTCTTGACTTGGGGACCATAAACCTATAATCCTAAGCTTCAATAAACTAAATTATTAATTAAACTCTTTAATTAAATGGTCTTATTTACTAATTCCATTATTACTCCATTATAAATATGGAATTGTACTCTTAGAGATTATATAATAAATTTACATATTATTCTCATATAGTCCATTGATATAATTATTTCACGTAGTTCTCTCATCCAATTATTGGTTCGTAAATTAGGGTCGAACAAAATTACCGTTTTACCGGCTAATTTATAATCATTTTATAAATTTGGGCTCAATAACCATTCAATTTCAAAATCAACACTTAAGAGAACCAATATACGATCCGTTAGAGACACTTAGATTCCAAATCTTATAATATCATGTTCTCAGCCATCCACATCATCGAATCTCCAAAACAAAATTCATCAACCTGTTTTACAAAAACTATTTACGAGTGAATCAAAAGATCCAGTAGACATGTATAAGAGTTCATGACTACTCATGATTCAGACTGATCTACATATGATAATCAAATTTATGTGTATTAAATCTATATGATAAACGGCAAGTTAATAAAGATATTAATTTACATCGGTCATGTCATATATAATCTTATTATATAAAGTACATTCACTAAAATATCTATCCACATCAATGATACAGACCTAGATCATAAGCATTCATAATGCTTGGTGAACTGTACTAGCAACCATTCATTAAAAATTCTATACTTTAATGTGTTGCTGACAATTTTATTCATTATTTATGATCGTAATCCTCACGTACTAATACAAAATTATAGTCTCATTTTAGATATTTAATTATTTAACAATAATTTAAAAGAACAGTTATAAGAAAAATATATTTCCATTAAATTTCATATTAAATGTCAATACACATGCTTTGAGGAAATTACCCCAACACATGTCCATCAACAAAAGAAACATGAAAGCCAAAAGCATCATGTTTTGAAACGGAAATCAAATTCCGTTAAAGTTGGAACATTAAAAACATTATGCAATTCTAAAACAAAATCAGTGTTCAATACTAAATCAAATCTTCCAATAGCTTCTATTTGAACTTGACTCTCATCGACTAAGATCAAATGATCCTTATCCTTAGGTTTTCTCTGGCTATGAAGGCCCTAGGATGAACAAGATATATGAACAGATGCAGCGGATTGACCAAGTATGTTTTGACACATTAACTAAGTTTGATTAAAAAATCATCATTGCAGGATCCATGCCTGCTTTATTTTTCTTCAACCTATTTTTGAACCCATATCAATCTTTCTTTTGATGCCCTTTCTTATTGTAGAACCAACTCTCAACACTATCATTGCTTGATTTCTTTCCATTTTCTTGTTGCTTTTTATGTTTTTGTGGATTCTTCTTCTGGTAATCTTTCTTCTTAAACTTATTCTTACTGTTATTACTCATAGCTAAATGAGCAGACTCAGTTTTGGTACCCTTCAACCGCTCCTCCTCAATTACACATAAAGCTAGGAGCTGGTTAATATCCCAATTAGTGTCCTCTGAATTATCATTCACTCTAAAAGTCTCAAAACACTTAGGAAGAGAAAAAAATCACCATATGGACTAGAAGTTCATCATCGAATGAAATTTCTTATTCTCTGAGTGCATTTGTAAGTCTGTACATTTTTTAAATGTGTTCTCTCATTGAACCAACACCATCATAATTAGCTTTCTTAAGCTCTGAAAGATAATGATATTGTAGTTTCTTCTTGGCACCCATAAATTAAGACTTAATCAAATCAAGAAGTTCCTTAGCAGTGTCCTTAACTAGAATGCCACCCTGAATAGCCTCACTAATAGAAGCGCGAAACAATTTAACAACCATGGTATTTGCTTTAGTCCATTTCTCATAATGAAGCTTGTCTGCACTTGATGATTCAGCTGTAGGAGCATGAGGTCTTTCTTCAAAAGGAACAAATTCATAGTATAAGAAGCCCATCATTATGTCAATCTATGATTTTCAGGCTGAATAGTTCGAACCATTTAATGGTTCAATATTTGTGATTTGTCTTTGAATAGCGGAAGCATCCATAGCAGCAAAGCATGTAATTTCACATAACATTACATGGATGTCATACACCACAACATTATAATTCATGCTTGGGGTTTAAAAGTGAATTATCTAGGGTATTTTATTTAACTTAATTATAACCTTCCATCCTGCGCGAACATGTAATATACTTATTAAAATCACATTTAGGCAGAATTTAATATTTATGTCACCCTCAAATTTATGATAGAGTCGCACATAGAACTAGTTGATTATACTTGAATTATAATCATATAATTCACTAATTTTAAGCAAGAAAATTATATAGTTCTAACTCAACTATTCTCAACTATTCTGCTCACTGATCTCACATCAAGAAATTGATCATCTTTAGGCAGAACAAATCTCTCAATGTGAGTGAATGCATTACGAGACCTTGATAAAACTCATGTTTTAACATTTTAAAATGATAATCTCTATGAGTGTGTCGTTTTTAGACACTTGTTTTTCTAAACCCTATAGAAAACTATGAGTGTGTCAGTTCACTTTACTTATCACTTCAAAATGACCACTTTACTTATTTTTCTAAACCCTATAGAAAACCTAACTGCAAGACTTTTATTTCTCATATATTTATGTGTTTGCTGGAAGACATATATAACTTACAACACATGCAACTTTAAAGCAAAACATAAACTTAGATTGAGAAGTAAGAGTGAGTTACAACCATAAACCCACAGTACATATGAAAATGTTTGAAAATAAAATAGTGTCATCAATCAAACTCAAGATCATGTTTGGAGAAATTGCAGGTTGCTGAACTCAATTCGGTCTCGCCATTTTTTTTAATTTGGTTAGAAAAACTACAGGTTCTTTGGCTCAAAACAAATTAGTCAAATAAAGAAATATTCACACAGATCTTTTTGCCCATTAACTTAATTGGGCACTCTTCATTTTTTTTAAAATTTGGTTTGGAAAATTAGAAGCTAATTTTGACTCAAAAGAAATTAGTCAAATAAACAAAGATTTCACCTAAAACTTTTGCCGATTAACACAATTCGGCTCTTCAAAATATGTTGCCGACTGAATTTACAGATTACAGCGAGATAGTCGAATTAGAATTTTGAGATACGAACTTAATAGAGGGGATAATTGACGACAATTTCATACGCTTAAAGCATCATTCATACATAATATATTTTGATTTCTATAAGAAACCTTGCTCTAATATCAATTTTTTGCAACAAATCGATTGGGGCATCTCATAAAAATCATCAATATAAATCATTGTGCTTATCCTCAGAATAGATTCATCGTTTGAGATATTTAATTTCTCTGCGAGATAAAACCCTAAAAAGCACTACCCACTCTGACGGCTATGAATAATTGATGGGATACTACAAAATATAAAAAAAAATATGAGTAATTCTACGCGGACTAAATAATTGATCAAATCTTAAGTGACAAACTGACATGACAATTATTTACTAGCTACTTTGTCAACTTATTTTAATGAGTCATCAAACAACAACCAATAAATGATTGTCATGACACTTAAAATTTGATCAATTACTTGATCGACGTAGAATTACTCTATATATATATAGCCTCAGGGTGGATGACTTCTTTTCAATTAGAATACATAATCATCTATTCCCATCATAGAGAATTAGATATGAACGGTGAGATTTAATCTCATAAGTTGAAAACCACAATCCAACGGTATTGCATATTCAATTAGATCACATAATCGATATATACAATTTAACTCATTATATAATGATAATTACATTACAATCCTAATTAAAAGAAAAAATAGTGCAAGGACCAGAAAATAATAAATTTTACTTTTCATGAAAAGAAATTTTTTCTAACAATCTCTTACTTGATCCATGCACTTCAAATTGTTTTAAAAGAACGACATGTAGGATTGCAACAACTATAGGAAACTCGAGTGACCACTCTTTTGTTTCGAAAATCATAATTATCAAAATAGATAGATTAAGACTTCAAAAACAAGAGGTGAGACAGCATGCGCTTATCACGTGGAATTTGATGTTATCTTTAACCAAAAATCGTCGCGAGGAGTATGGCTTAAAGTTTCTCAAACTACTGGATTAAAAATATGAAAAAAAATATATAAGGGTATAATTTAAATTTTAATTAAATTGTATGAGTATAATTTACATTTTCGCACTGTAATTTCTCTTATTTAAAGCCAATTGAAAAACAATTAAAATTAGAATAACCATAAAGAAAAATATTTTTAAGTCATTTTTATTAAAAGAAAACAAATCCCACAAAATGGAGTCAGATTTACAAAATGAATTTTCATTTGAATCGTTCATGAACTTCGTAGTTTGTAATAGTTTACCGCCTTTTCTTTCTGTCGTCTTTTCCATTTCCCTTCGCGTCATACTTGTAACGACGAGAACAATTGCAGTGGAGACCTTAACTTTCAGCTGATCCGTGTGATTTCTCTGACTAATTTCAATCTAAGTTAGCGGTGTTAACTGTCCAATATGAAGAACCCGAGAGGGTAATAAGCAGACCAGGTATTGGATTATGGAGCAAAGTAGAAACAAATACGGAGTAGCCTGTTATATTTGATTCTGGCGCACCATATAATATGCACACTGATTGTTAAAATGACAGGCATTCAAAATCCATATTAGATTTGAATATTTTTTATATAATTTTTTTTATAAATGTTATCAGTAGATGCTTAGGAACTCCCTTCAAAGAATTTACTTTATGTTTCTGTGAAACTTTAACATTCTGGATGTGATCCGGCGATCTTGAGGATCTCATCTTTTCAAGTTGAGCTGAAAATGCTTAATGAAATGCCTAAGAAGAACGTAGAAGAACGTATATTCTCATTAATTTACAGATGTGATATAATGGCTTGAAATATTCTGGGGACTACTTCTCTGTGGCTTAGCCTTAGATACAAAATGTCACAAGAAGGGAATGGCCTTTTGAAATATTTTTTGGCCAGGAGCAAGAATTGCTAAAGGGTCGTATGCAGATTTCCTCTGCATAAACATTTGCCATTGGGGACCAAAGTGACCTCTCCACTCTTCTCGGGTGCTGTAGTGGGGCAGATATTGCTTAATTCCTGGAAGTTCTTTGACACAGTAATCCAAGATTCTTTCATTCTGCGCTAACATGTGTTCCAATCCGTCTTTGCCTGTGGAAGATGGCAGTGCAGAAGATAAGAACGCCACTAGGTAGAAAACGTCTTCATCTGGGGTAACCATAGATGTTCTATTGTTCCATCTGCATTACACAAATCAGTTCAAAATCAGGTTGATAGCATAGTATGTGAAAGTTTTCATTGAAATTTAATTAAAATAATGATCATTTACTTGGATTTATCAACTGGGTAGATGAGGATGGGACCATTGCTAGTATCTGTAAGTATGTTGCCAAACACTTTTTCAGCAAAATCATGTATTTTGCTTTTGGGGATAAGTAGATTCAGCCATGGGTGGGGAATTTCCCACAATCCTTTTGCTCGAAGTTTTTTCTCGGAAACATGCACTCTATCCAGGAAATCCACGTAAGAAACTTCTGATATGAAGAGCGTCGATGGGATATAGCTCAATTCTGATAATAAGCTCTCAACTTTCTGCATTAGATTTTAGAGGAGTTCATTTATTGAGTAATGAGTATTATTTTTTTGTTGTGGAGGTAGTAAGAGTACGAGATGATGTCTGCTTGATAGCAAGAATTACCTTGTTCATGATATGAGTTTCTTCTGGGTTGAAGTACTTGGCAATTTCAAGACAGTAAAGAGTTCTTCCATCTGAATCGAATTGGCTTGCTTGCAGTGGGTCTTTGGGGTTAAAGGAAGATCTCCAGTTATTAAGGAGGCCAGTTCTATTTATTATTACAAATCCTTCAATATAATCAAATTGATTCTTTGCTGATATCAGCAACTCTTGGTCCCTGGAGAATATGGAGAAGTCTGAATATAATGTTCTTATCCATTTTACCTGTGAAAATGATGGGATTGCTTTATTAGGGATTGTAATGCAGGGAGGTTCTTGTACCTCATTCTAATCAAATTGAATGTATCTTTACCATCTTTGGTGCTTTTTCAAGTGAAATTCTAGCCCGGGTGATGATGCCAAACTGTCCAAGTCCTCCAAGAACACCATAGAAAAGGTCAGTATTCTGCTTCTCGGAACAGGTAACTATTTCTCCCTTACCTGCAGTAAAAAGTTTCAAATTTAGTGCTATGCAGCTTCCAGTACTGAAACCAGATTGGAGATGTATTAAATGGCATTTTTCCTTTGGGGACTCTTTTCTCATAAATGGAAGGAAAAAAAACCCATTTATTACAAATTAACAGAATGGGTGTTTCATGGTGAAACGACACTGCATGTACCTTCTCGTCATACGTTATGGGTTTTGAGTCAAACTGTACTGATAATATATGTTCTCTGTGAGGGAATAGATGGGTAAAGTAAAGCTGAAAATACCTGTGATAACTTCTAGCTGGTAGACGTTACTGATCTGGGGTCCATGCCTGAAAGCCTGACCGCTTATACCAGCATTTGATAAGGTGCCCCCAACAGTAAGATGAAGGTAATCTGTCCAAGACTTTGGTGCTAACCCATGTTTAAGAGTCTCATGCAGGATATTTATCCACAACTCACCCCCTGAAACATCCACATAATAAGACAGCTCCCCCAAATGAACTTGCATTTCTGGTCTTGGAAGTGACTCCATATTTATAATTATACCTTGATGGGCTTGTGCTTGACCTCTTAGGGAGTGACCATGGCCTCTAGCTGCAACTGTTATCTTAGAAGCAAAACCCATATAAAAAACATGCTTTATGGTGGTCGAAATATCAGAAACAGATTTTGGATGTAAAACTGCTAATGGGTGTAAGTGGTATCTGTTTCCGAAATCTTTTGCAGCAAACTGATTGTCTTCAAAGCTGAAGTATCCATCTAGGTTCAGTGTTTCCAATGAGGAAGAGACTTTTGAGGATTCTAAACAAGGAGTAACCATTGGGGTGGCAAAAAGGTGGTTTGAACAAATGTTAGATTCATCAGGTATACAACTCATGAATAAAATTATGAAAAACTTGAGGAATATAATTTTTTGTTTGGGGAAGCCAGACGTCAATGACCCCATATATTTCCTAGAGAGAGAGAGAGAGAGAGAGAGAGAGAGAGAGAGAGAGAGAGAGAGAGAGAGAGAGCTTTGCTATTGTTTGTGTGGCAAAGAAAAAAGAGAGATGAAAGAGCTTAAGACGAATGAGAGGAAGGGAGGAGAATTTAAAGGGAAAATTTTTGGGCGGCATAGTAAAAAACATAATGGTGATTTTGTTCAAGACTTTGGACTTCGGTTACTGCTTTGTCTTGGGTGAATTTTGCAGGGATATCTTTTGGCTCACCTTTTTGAGTTCTAAAGGTGTCAAAAGTCATAAGAAAAAGTTAACTGTACACACAATCTTTCTAGGTTACCTTTCCCAATCCCAACTGATAAAACAACATAGTTTCGAGCACCAATTCCACTTGACCATTTTTGGAGGAAAAAAAGTATTTGCTATTTCAAGCAAATATTTCATTCTCTGTTTTAAGACCAAGCTCATGACATTCTTTAGCTTTACATTCAATAACCATATTGATTGCTCTATTCTTTAACACGGATTTCTGAATATAACAGAATACTATTAATGCGCTATTGTCATTTTTGGTACAGTCTGAATAAAATTTTCCGATCATAAGAGTGATCTGCGGGCTGGCCCCTACTAAGTTTTGATGCTGTTAAAGTTGAGTGTGTAGGGAGTCAGACTACTGGGACCCATTGCAGTGCTTCTTCAGAAGGGTAGGTATGCTCTGTGCTTTTGACTTCTCTCACAAAAGAGCTCCCACCGCCATATCAGCTTACCATTTGCAAGCTAGCTATGTATGTATGTTATTGTTGGGTCCATCTCCCTCGGAAGTTTTTTACGGTATTCTAGCTATGTATGTATGTTATTGTTGGGTCCATCTCCCTGGGGAGTTTTTTAACGGCAATAATTTTTAGTCTTAGATCTGGTTTAAGAAATCTCAGCCGTTAGATCACAAAAATATAGGGAAATGCCTTTACCTGTTGTCCCGGTTGCAGGTTAAAATTTTGTGGAAAGCTTCCAAAGGAAGCTTCCTTCTTCTCCGTACATCTAAAAAATTTGTATCAAACTCAAGCTTAACATCAATCTTTCTAGGGCACACGATTAGGGTCTCTCTCTGTTCATCATAGGCTCTCTCTCTCTCTCCGTTCGTCGTTGTGCTCTCTCCATTGTCGACTCTCTCTATCGTCGGTGTTCTCTCTTGGTCATCGGTGCTCTCTGTCTCTCTCTTTCTCTCTTAGTGGTCTGAGCCATTCTTTCTCTTTCCCCTCCGTCATTGTAAGTTCTCTCTCTCGCTCTCTCTCGCTCTCTCTCTCCCTCTTCGTCGTAGCTGTTAAAATCGACCACGAAAGCTCGAGCTTTTGTCAATGGAGGAATTGGTATTTCTCACATTAGCATTTTTAAGATTTTGATGTTTTCTTTTGATTCATCCACACAAAAGTGAACAAATCTCTCTCTCTCTCCTCTCACTGTCTTTCAGCGTCTCTCTTTCTCTTTGATTCTTGTTCTTTCCTGAAAATGAGCTCTCAGATTTGTAGATTTGCTTCTAGGGCAGCTAGCTCGTTCCTCTCTTCTCTGCAGATGGTGAAAATTTACAATTGAAGTGATTATCTCCGTTGGTGACTGCAGTTTCTGTGACTCTCAGAAGGAACCCTAGCTCCACTACATATTGGTGACTCGATGTTTGCCCAAGTATCCATCCTAATTTCTGCCCAAGTTGTTTGATTTTTCAATTTTCATTTCTGATTAGAGAAATAAAATTGGTTATTCAAGTTCGTAATTTTGAAACTTCAAAAAATAGATTCCTGAGTGAAAAATGACCTCTCTCTGCTTTTTAGATATTAATAATTTCAGGATATGTTATGAACTTTGAAGGACGCCACAAATCTATTGGAAAAAGTGAAGGTGTTTGATTTGAATGGAAATGACATACGGTATTTGATTTGAGGAAAGACAGGAAATGACATACTAAGTAATGTTCTCATTTTCTCCTTGTAGATATGTCTTTTGCCGCAAACGTGTTGATTATCTCGCTTCTATGAAGGTAAATTGTTTTTGGGTTGGCAAAGCTTAACATCGTTGAAAATTATTTAATGAATCTAAATTGACTTTCTAATTATTATTAATGTTTTGATGGTTTATTCACTTTTGAAAAAAATGAAAATAAAAATGATGGTATAAAAACATATAAAAATGATGAGGAATCATGTAGTCGATGTTTTTCATGCCACAAAAAGTAGTAATTAAATTCTAGGAATGTGTTTAACTCATTTATGTTTGTTTAGTAAAATTTATTTTGCTTATAATTGAGATACTTTATTTGTGTTCATGTTCGTGTGAATTATTTGAATATGTTTTCATTAGAATTTGTTTAACTACTTTTAATATGTGATATTTGTTTAATCAGAAATGTTTTGCTTATAATAGATGAATTGGCGGGTTTCAGTTCATTGTCAACTGATTATTGCAAAAGATTAAGCTGGCTCTTTGCATTACTGATAGTACAGTATACATTCATTGTTGAGGATTATCTAGCTCTTCATTTCATTTTATGTTGTTCATGCTTTCACTTCATCTCACTGTATTACATATGAAAGGTCTCAAAGTGCATGAAAATATGCTACGTGCATGTGAAAAAAAATGATTAAGTGTATGGAAATGGCTAAAGGTATAAAAATGACTAAGTGTGTGAAAATAAATACTAAACCCGCCACACTAGGGTCAAACGCCACAATGGGGATCTAAACGCCATCACTTCATGGCGAGTCGCCGTTCAAGACTGGCTAAGAGTACGAAAATGCCCAAGTGTGTGAAAATGACTAAGGGGTGTGAAAATTACTAAGTATATAAAAATAGTTAAAACCCTTGTGTGAAAAAGGCTACCTTGTGAAAATTATTATGTCTTTCATTACGTATTTGGTGAACCTCACTACGGAGAAAAATAATTACATGAAAATGACAAGTATATGAAAATGATTAAGTGTGCGAATATATAATTTATCGACTATGATAAAGTATGCGAAAATGTCTAAGTGTATGAATGACCAAATGTGTGAAAATGATTAAGTGTGTGAATTGGCTAGGTTGCAAAAATTGCTAAGTGTGTGAAAATGACACTTAGCAATTGAAGCCATTAAACTAGCATTTGACAATAAAGAAATGATCAAGTGTGTTAAATGATTAAGTTGCAAAAAAAATGCTAAGTTGTGAAAATAATTAAGCACATGAAATGACCAAGTATGTTTAAATGGTTAAGGGTATAAAAATGGTTAAACATGTAAAAAATAATCAAGTGTGTGAAAATGCTTAAGTGTAAGAAAATTATTAAGTGTGTGAATATAACTAAGTGTGTATGAAAATTGTTAAGAGATTAAACGCCACAATGGGTACCTAAATGCTATCACTACATGGCGAGTCGCCATTCAGGACTGGCGTTTGGGCCCCTAGTCCAGGCTGACGATTCGTCTACCATGCATGATTGGCGTTTGGCTCGTGTCCTAGTGACACAGGCCAAATGTCTGTGTGTCAGGCGTTAGGGGCCCAAACGCCACCAACAAGCCTCAAATACCAGTCATGGCTGGCGAATCGTTTATCATGACTAGACATGTGGTCTCAATACTCCCTATTGGATCGTGACACGCGTAGATCAACTTTTGGAGGGCTTAATTTTTTACTCGGGTGGAACCATGTGGACCATAAGATATCAAATCAAAGTTTATTCATATATCTACATGCGCGACGGGATTCACCCGCCGCTGCTAAGTTTCAGGTCCAAAAAATACTATTTTAAGTACTTTCAGAGGCCCGGAAGCTGTTTCGGTCTTAATTTTGCGCTTTTTCATAATTCTCATCTCTTGTAATTTTTAGGATTTTTTATATGCTTTATAAATTAAAATGTAATTGGTTATTTTTCGGAGGGGTTCACCAATTATGTGCAGGAGGTTCACCAATTACGTAAAACTTAATCGCCATACCTAATAGGGGAATCACCTATTTTTAGCCCCTAAACGTCTTCCTGAAAGTGCTAATCGCATCTTTAAAATCAAGCGCTAGTTTTATGCCTTCAACCGCCTGTTTCATTCTCCAAACGCCATGTCTATATAGGCAATTGCCAGTCTCCCCCCCAATCGCCAGTTTTTTGGGCCTAATCGTCATTTATATGGCTTTAATCGTCATTTATATGGCTCTAATCACCATTCTTCACAATCAACCGTAAAATTAATATTTTTATAATTATTTACCGTACATCAAGAAAATCATTGATAAAAATAGAAAAAACTCATTATTTCAATGCAAACATTCATGATACCCACTTATTATGTGAAATTAGATTGGATTAATTAAGAATTCCCGATACAATTGAACACTTATTCATAAATTCGTTAAAAATTGTAATTGATAATGTTATTGTGCTTTTGTGAGAAGTATCGAGCGAGATGAGTTTTCACCATATATAATTATAGTTTGTGATGTTATGATGGTTGGTAAATCCTATTTATCGGTTTGACGAACATGTATCCTCAAGCTCAAATTCTATCTTTAAATCGAATATATCCGCTAAAAGTTTGAAATTGAATATTAAAATTTTAACCAAATCTGTTTATAAATTATAACCCTATAAAATAGAATTATTAATTTGTACGTAATTGGTGAACCCCACTACGTTGATGAACCTCAATACGTATTTGGTGAACCTCTCCAAGAATTATTAATTTGTACGCAACTGATGAACCACAGTACGTAATTGATGAATCCAAACACGTAATTGGTGAACCCCAGTACGCATTTGGTGAACCCCTCCAAGAATTATTATTTTGTACATATTTCGTAAACTCCACTATATAATTGGTGAACCCCACTACGTAATTGATGAACCTCACTACGTAATTGGTGAATCCCAGTACGTATTTGGTGAACTCCTTCAAGAATTATCATTTTTTACGTATTTGATGAACCATACCACTTAATTGTTGAATCTCACTACGTAATTGGTGAATCCCAGTACGTATTTGGTGAACCCTTTCAAAAATTATTATTTTGTACGTATTTGATGAAATCCACTACGTAATTGGTGAACCCCAGTACGTATTTGGTGAATCTTTCCAAGAATTATTATTTTGTATGTATTTGGTAAACCCCACTACATAATGGGTGAACCCTAGCACGTGTTTGGTGAACACTTCTAAGAATTAATATTTTGTACGTATTTGATGAATCCTACTACGTGATTGGTGAACTCCTTTAAAAAAAAAAATAATCTGTTACCTACTAGGTTTTGTGTGACCTAAATTACTTCAAAAATAATTGAAGGCCCCAATTACCCAACTTCAATGCTGGAAAATTATTCTCTTCTAAAAAGGTTCCGTTATTGTTAGCACATCTTCTAAGAAATAACGCTAGTTTAATGGATTCTCACTTCTCAGTACTTTGGATTAATTCATAAGCTTTTTCGTAGTTCATTTGAGCATCAAGAAGCTTGTACTTACAGTGCATAGGAGGCAGCATAGTACAGTCTTGTATTTTAAATTCTGAGTGTAGGCCTCGATCCTCTAGCAGTATTTCAAATCCTTTAGCTGTAGAAGAAATACTTGAAAAAAAAGGCAAGAGTATTTGCATTCGTCTGTGATTGTAAATTACAGCATGTAGAATATCAACCCCACCATACCAATTCAGGAATTTTCACTAGACGAGTTGAAGAATACAATTTTCTTACAATTATTCAGAACTAGATAAATATGCATGTTTAACTCTAACACTCTTAGTCGTACTTATCTTATATATATTATTGTGTCATATAGATATATCTACACTCTTATGTATATGTAACGACATACATATGTATATATTTTACGTGTACATGTACATAAAAATATCTCATGTAGAGTACAAGAGTTGGAATGTAGTTTGACCTTCCGTAATAATGTCTAAATTCTTACATACGATAAACTGAGCAATGAACTTAGTTATATATATAGTCACGCTTCAATGTCGGGGCATCTTTTCGTATTTATTTTAAGATTTTTTATTGAACTCACAAACATATTTATTGAACACCTTTAATATATCTATAAAACTTCAAAATTTGTTGAATTCAAAAACACATTAGTTGAATTCTTGAATACACTTTTTAAAATTCTTAGACATATTGTTGAGTTCCACAACATTAATGTCCAGAAAACAACCCCAGACATTTCATATATATATATATATATATATATATATATATATATATATATTATNTATATATATATATATATATATATATATATATATAGGTACATTATCCTATAATGAAAAGAAAGTCTGTGTGAATTCACATGTGTGATGCTAGTTTTTTTTTTTCAAAACTTTACAATAGTACTATTTGTAGGTGGTGTTGGATTGTAGGGGCCTGTTTGTGTTGGAAATGGACAGTAGAAAGGGAAGAAATTGGAAAGTGGGACATTTCAGGATAATGACAGTTTGAATAGGGGAAACACTAAAAGGCTATAATCTAACACCTAGATTGGGCTTGGCTACATTGATCCCAGCACCCGGACATCCCTATAATGATTCTCTTTCTAACCTTTTTGTACATTGCATTTTGTGCCCAACAAACCCTCTATTTTAGAATTTATTAACCCATTTCTTATATTATTTTCTTTCAATGATTCAGGATATCAGACATGATTTTAGAAATTCTTTTATCTTCTTATTTTATATTAACCTCTATTTTATCATATTTTCTCACCTTATTTTATATTAGACTACTCGGAATGTAATACAAGAGACTGTAAGATAAATATTTGAACTTACTGAATTAAATTGTATCACAAAATTAAACTAAAATACATAAATGTGCTTTTAGTTCATGATTTGAAAACGACTTTAAAAGACATAGAACGTTAATTTTCAAGAAGAACAAGTGTTTAGTAGTATTAATCATGAACTATTATGGTATGAATTTTATGAAAAAGAACTTTTAAAATCAATTAAAATTAGTCAAACAACTTAAACAAATATTAAAAATTAACCATGTAAACTTAGATTTGATAGAGCTGGCTACTATTCTAGAAGGTAAATTACCTGTCAGACTCTATCTCTGTCTTTCTTTCTTTTCTAACTTTTGAAAGTATTTCCTGCTAAAGTGCGTTGTGACCTTTGTCTCAGTCAGACTTTGGGTTTTAGTGAGACAAATTTTCATAAAAAGTTGTTTTTAATTCACTGAAAATGTCATACAGCCACACTTAGCTCTGTTCTATTAAGGAAAAAAATATAAGCTAAAATGCTAAAAGATCTCTTATTCACTGTTTTGCAATTCCGGCTCCTATATATAATTTTTTTGTCAATTTAAGATCTGTACTTTCACTCTCATGTAATCAAGCGCCTACAAAAATTTAGAGGAAGAGTTCACTTTAATCCTTGAGAGTAATAGGTCAACTTTAAATGTTAAATTTTGAATCTTAAACTATATAAAAGTTATAATTTAAATTTTGAACTAATTTCATCTATTCATTTGTCAATTTTAAGAAAAATATGTCATTTTAGAATATTCAATACGACATCGTTTCACTTATACCTAAATAATATATTTGGTAGGATTTTTTCTTGAAACTTGGTCTTGGTTGTGCAGTTGTATGTATATTACCTCTTTGTTGGAATGCTTGTAGAATGTGAACTTTGAAATTTCATGTACAAGAAGGGGGAAAGTGAATTAGCTTTTAGAGTGTTTTGTTTTGGGTTTATAGTATTTGGGTGTAAGTGAGATGATGTCATTTTGAATGTACCAGAATCACGTGTTTCTTTAAGGTCAACGGAGGAATCGACGGAATTAGATTTAAGGCTTAAACTGTAAAATGAATGTTCTTAACAAATTATGTTAGATGTGAAAGAAACCTAAATTTTAATAAAGTAAATGTTTGTTACATTTTATAGCTACTAGTCATTACAGGCCAATTTGAAAATGAAGAGAACATTATATTGTTATTTCTTTTATTTATTGATATATTATTCAACAATATTCTTGAAACATCATGCTTTTTTTTTTTTTTAAAATGAAGAGTATACAGTAGAAATGTGCTTTAAAAATCCAAAAGAAAAAGTGAAAGCACTAAAGGTAAATAATCTATTTCATATTTTTATTTTAAACTGATCTTAATTGTTTCATTCTAAAATTTATTTTTTACTAATAATTATATGTGACTATATATATGTGAAATACTAAATATACTAGCATATAAATATAGCCTAATTAAAATCTCTAAAAGTGTGACGTAATTTAATAATATTTAAAATATATTATTCAAATTTTTATAACAATAAATTCACTTTCCCTTTATATTTATAAATTTTTAGAATGCTACATTTTTTTATAACTTTAATGATATGTTACAATTCACTCAAAGTTATCAAATTAAAATTAAAATAAAACTTATTTATTAATTATTTGTTATTTTTTTAAATCATCAAATATATGAATGAACTTAAAAAGTTGAATATCTACTTTCAATGTATTATAGTTTTAAAAATAACTAATTATTTAATGGCACAAGTAAATTATAAATTATTTAGATAATGTAATATAATAAGTGGATAAAATTTTTAAAAACTGTTTTTCATGTTCTACTCATTTTTAATATATCATAAATTTACTATTCAAGTTGAATGGTTTTTCTTTTTCTCTTTCTCTACCAAGTGGGCAGAGAGGATTGATTACATCTTTCAACAAAAGGAGTCAATTCTCAATCACTAAGTCACTTTTACTTGTGGAATTATATTCTGTGTTTTGATTATATTCTAATTTTCCTGTATATTCTGCAATTATTAACCATTTTTCCTGCATACTTAAAAGTGAAACCAATTTAACTTTCAAGCCAAAAAGCATAGTTTCTAGCAAAACTTGAACGGCCTTTAAGTATGCAGGAAAAAATGTAGCAAGCCATGGATAGCCTTGAGATTCTATCAATTAATTACCCTTTCTGGGTAAAATTGTGGAAATTATTATCCCCATTTAGTTTTTATTTGACTAATTGAAAAACACAGAGCTGTACGCATAATGCAAAAAAGCAAGTTGCTCATATCACAACCAGCTTATTATGAATTTTGATTCTCTCAAATTAATTTTAATTATGGATGACAACTTGTTTTCTTTTACGTAATAAGTAAGGAGTTAGTCGAACTACGCTCCGGAATCCTGATACTAATTCAAACAAAAAATAAGGGGCTTACCGTGCATAAATATGTCAAAAAAGGATTAATTAGAAAAAAGAGACTGAAAATAATATAGAAAACAATCTTAAGCATTACACGTATGCAGAAGATAGATGAAATAATAAATATAAACATAATAACGGTTAAAGATAGTTAGTTTAGTTGAGGTATTTCTGTCCTTTAGCTTAACTAGTTATTAGTGTAGTTTATCCCTTCTTTATATTGCTCTTGGTATAGTTTGTTTTAAGTCAATGAATTTCACTTTACTCTTTCTTCTCATTCGATTCTTTCTTCCCTTCTTTCTGGTTCTCATTCTTCTTGATTGTTTACTCCATCTCTTCTCAACCTTTTACATGGTATCAGAGTAGATCTGACACACGTCAAGATCTATGGCTAACCATACCTCTGAACAAGCAGCTGAAGTTCAGGAAAATCCAACTATTCAGAGTGTGTCTCAACCAAGTTCGCAAACCATTGCTCAAAACCATTCTACATCTTCCTCTACGTAAGATCTTGCTATCAATGGCTCTCGTGTTCAAGAAAATCCCTCTCACTCACCAATTTTCCTTCTCTCCAACATATGCAACCTCATCTCGATATGCCTCGACTCGAGCAACTTCATTCTCTAGATATATCAGATATCGGCCATTCTCAAAGCTCATGTGGTTTTTGGGTATGTGGATGGTACAATTAAATGCCCTACTCATATTTGCAAGAGTTCAGATGGAACAAAGGTAATTGATCCTAGGTCTGTTCAATATGTGGCACAAGATCAGGCTCTAATGACCTTGATCAATGCCACCCTTTCTCCCACTTCCTTATCTTATGTAGTTGGGTGTTCAACGTCCAAAGACATATGAAATTCTATTGAGCGAAGATACTCATCCCTGTCTCGCATAAATAGTTTGCAACTCAAGTCTGAGCTACAATCTGTTTCCAAGAAACCAACTGAAAACATGGATTCTTACATCCACCATATTAAAGAAATCAAAGATAAATTAAGTGTTGTTTCTATCAATGTTGAAGATGAAGACATCCTTATCTACACAATATATGGGCTTCCACCTAAATACAATACAATTAGGACTTGCATTCGCATCAGGGCAGAACTCATATCCTTGGAAAAGCTTCATGTTCTTCTAAAGTCTGAAGAACAGTTTCTTGACTCTCAAAACAAGAAACAAGATACAATCTTTCAAAATGCTGCAATGGTTGCTTCCTTTACTAATCGTGGTTTAAATAAAGGCAGGAGGTTCAAGAACTTCAGAGGAAATAGAAAAACAGGAAGATCCAACAATCTTGGTCGTGGTGGTAAGTCTCAACACTGATCATCACCATCTCCTTTGCCTTCCATTCTTGGTACTCCACCCTCCTAGAACTTCAAACCTCAGGCTTCAGACAAAAAAATTTCTTCTCAAGGTGGAAGAATTCAGTGTCAAATCTGCCAAAAATATGGTCACAGTATAGTAGATTGCTACCATAGACTTAACTTTTCTTATCAAGGTCGCACTCCTCCTCAATAGCTCATGGCAATGACTGTCATGAATCATAATTCTCAATCTGCAGGCTCACAGGTATGACTCACTGATACTAGGTGCAACACCCACTTAACATCAGATCTTATCAACATTCTTTCCAACTCTGAATACAATGGAGATGAATCCATCACAATGGGCAATGGGCACTCCTTGCCTATAACTCATCAAGGCTCCAGTACGTTCCAAACTTCTTCTCAATCCTTTCCTTTATCTCAACTTTTTGTGTTCCTCATCTTACCTCTAACCTTCTTTCGATGTATCAATTCTGTGTAGATAATAAATGTATCTTTATCTTTGATGCCTCATTTTTCTATATTCAGGATAAAACTACAGGGGAAATTCTTCATAAAGGACCTAATATACAAGGGCTTCACCTTATTCATACTTATTTACCTAAACATAAGGGTGCATTTTTTAGGGTTACAGCCAATACTTTTATTTGGCATTCTAGACTTGGGCATCATGCTTCTAATATTGTTAGAAATATTCTTAGTAGAGCTAAATTGCTTTGTACTTCTAGTCATTCTGATCAATGTATATCTGTTAGTTGCTTACAAAATAAAATGGAAGACTTCCCTTTTCAATCTCCGAAACTATCACTGAATCTCCTTTGGCTATAATTCATAGTGATGTTTGGTGACCTTCCCTTGTTACTTCCTTTCTTGGTTATAGGTTTTATGTTATTTTTATTAATGATATGTTAAGATTTACCTGGTTCTATCCTATTACTTCCAAATCTGATGTGCTTGCTGTCTTTAAACGTTTTAAACCTATGGTTGAGAATTTATTTTCTACCAAGATCAAAATCTTGAGAACTGATGGGGTGGGCGAATACACCAACCTCCCTTTTGAAAATTACTTGCATGAAAGTAGTATTATTCACCACAAGACTTGCCCTTACACCCCTCAGCAAAATGGCATTGCTGAGAGAAAACACAGACACATAGTTGAAATTGGGTTAACCTTACTCCATCATGCTTATGTCCCTTTGATGTTTTGGAATAATTCCTTTTCTATATATGCCTTTCTTATAAATATATTACCCACGGCTACCCTTAAAATATTTCCCCTTTTGAAAGACTCTTTGGTAAGTTACCTAACTATAGTAACTTTAAAGTTTTCGGGTGTGCTTGCTTTCCTAGTTATATGCACAACAAATTCTGCCTTAAATCTATTTCTTGTATTTTCTTTAGTCATGCTCAAAATCAAATAGGATATTTATGTTATGATCACGATGCTCATCGAATGTATGTTTCTAGACATATTTTGTTCCATGAACAGCTCTTTCCTTATGCAGTCACTAGTTCTGCGAATTCACATTCTTCTACTTCTTCTTATCACTCTAGCTCTCCATCCAGGTATAGTTCTTTACTTCATTTTCTTTATAAAGATAGGACTGCCTTAACTACTACTGCTTCTAAACATACTACTATTTCTTCTGGTTCATTTTCTTCTACTAGTCATATAAATACTGCTAATTCTGTTTATGTTATACCTTCTGTTTCTCTATCTGATCACTATCCTGCTGGAAATACTGTTAATTGTTCTGATTCTGATATGTCCAATGTTATTGCTGGTTCAAACGCTGATATTCTTACTGTCATTATTTTTGTGCCTGATATGCCTTCTTGTATTAATTCTGTTAACGTTGATTCTAAACATACTGGTATGGACAGCACTGCTTCTATTCCTACCTTGCATGACACTACTGTCATGCCTCATTCCATTACTTTTGGCACTTTAGACTCTAAATCCTTTCCTGATATCTCTTCCAATCTTTATGTTGACCTGCTTATAGCTTATGCTCCTCAGTCTGTACAAACTAGTTTTACTCATCCCATGCATACAAGGTCCAAATCTGGCATATTTAGAAAGAAGGCTTTGCATGTATCTGCTACATCTTCTAGTCCATCTTCACATGAACCTACATCTTTCTATGCTGCTTCTAAAAATTTTGATTGGGTTCAAGCTATGAATGATGAGTATAAAGCCTTAATTTCTCAAAACACTTGGACTTTAGTGCTCTTACCTTGCAATAAAAATGTTGTTGTATGTAAATTGGTGTATAAGCCTAAGTATAATCCTGATGGTTATGTTTCTAGGCATAAAGCTCGATTAGTAGCTAAGGGCTTTCATCAGCAACATGGTTTAGACTATAGTGAAACTTTTAGCCCTGTTATTAAATGACCTACTATTTTTATTTTGTTAACGCTAGTTGCCACTTATGGTTGGTCCCTGAGACAACTAGATGTTAAGAATACTTTCTTGCATGGAAATATTTCTGAAGAAGTTTATATGTCCTAACCATAATGTTTTATTGGCAAGCATTCCCCCTAATTATGTTTGTAGACTTAACAAATCTATTTATGATCTTAAACATGCACAAAGGGATTGGTTTGAACGTTTCACTAGTCATTTGCTTTCCATCGGATTTGTTGCATCTTAAGCTGATGCATCCTTATTTGTTCATGCTTCTTCATCATCCTTGACTTATATCTTACTTTATATTGATGACATTATCATTAGTGGAACTAATAATAATTACATTAGTAAAATTATTTCAGATTTGCAAAAGGTGTTTGACATGACTGATTTAGGTTGTTTAAAGTACTTTCTTAGCTTAGAAATCACTCGGATTACCAATGGAATCTTTGTTAATCAACTTAAATACACCAAAGACTTACTTTTAAAGGCTGGTATGTTGCATTCTAAGCCATGTCATTCTCCTTGTTCCACCAAAACAGCATTTTATAGTCATGTAGGTACCCCTCTTTCAGGTGTTACGCTATATAGGAGCATTGTTGGCTCCCTTCAATACTTAACTTTCACTCTTCTAGATATTTTGTTTGCTGTAAATCGAGTGTCAATTCTTCATTTGCAGGCCTTCACAGATGCTGACTGGGCTCGAGATCCTTCTTATAGGAGGTCCATCTCGGGCTTTGTTATTTTTCTTGGATCCAATGCGATGTCTTGGAGTGCGAAGAAGCAAGCAACAGTTGTCAGATCTTCTACAGAGGCCAAGTACAAATATTTGGTTAACATTGCAGCGGAGCTGAGTTGGATTCAACAAATTCTACGAGATTTTCATGTTTTACAAAATAAAGCTCCTACTATATACTGTGATAACACCTCTGCTATCTCCTTGGCTTCTAATCTGGTTCTTCATGCTAGGACAAGGCATGTTGAGATTGATGATCACTTTGTGAGAGAGAAGGTTATGAAGAAAGATCCTAGTGTTCAACATGTTCATTCACACATTCAGTTGGAAGATCTTTTTACAAAGGCTTTGCCTACTATATTTCAATTTTTTAGAGACAAACTTGTCATTAAACTTTTGCTAAGTTTGAGGGAGGGTGTTAAAGATAGTTAGTTTAGTTAAGGGTATTTCTATCCTTTAGTTTAACTAGTTATTAGTGTGGCTTATCCCTTCTTTATATTGCTCTTATTACAGTTTGTTTTAGGTCAATGATATTTCACTTTACTCTTTCTTCTCCTTCGATTCTTTCTGGTTCCCATTCTTCTTGATTGTTTACTCCATCTCTTCTCAATTTTCTACAATAACGAGATTCTATAATAATATTAGTATCACATTATATGAGTTGATAGTTAGACTAAGAGTATTTATGAAAAATACTTTGATTCTTCTATTAAGTGTAAATAAGTTAATACTAAAATAAATTATTTATGTAACTCGATTAAAATTGTGACATTCGGATAAAAAAAAGTCTGATTTGCTAGGATTTTTAGATATAACATATATTTTTTAACACTCGAGCTTCAAACTCAATATGCATTTATGAACTACTACTTTGTAAATTATGTTAACTCAAAACATTTAACTTGACAATTCATAGTTAATCTTAGAGTTTTTTGTGAAGAAAGTATTTCATTAGGGAAAAGAGTTATAGGAAACCCGATACCCAAATAGGGAGAGCATCAGTCGAATATTACAATTTCTATAAAATCTTAACGAAGCAAGATAATGAACCAAATTATTTCCATCTCTGAAGATATGAGAAAAGGAAACAATATTAAAAATAGAACATAGTCTTCTAATATCCTCAATGATAAGCTTGATTGATGTAATCTTAGAATTAGGCTTGTTCAGCAGGAGATAACATCTAAAACATAAAAAAAACTGAGAGCTTACCGCCCAGATGAGTACCGTAACTATTTAGACCCTACAACATAGCTTGGGCTTCGGCAAAAGCTACACTGAGACGAAAATCAATGGCCATGCAACCCATGCTAACAATAACTCCATTTGGATCGAATAAAACTCAACCTAAACCACCATTCCCCTCCTTCCACGTAAACATCAGTAAAAAAGCTTCCAATCCCCATCTGAACCGATAACGACTTCATCTGTTGGGGGTAGTCGAGTAGCACGAGTTTTTGAATGAGATAACCACTTCTCTAACTGTTTATTAGTGAGATGAATGGCATCAATAGGCTTCGGATCTTCATCCTTGAAGCACTTAAGATTCCTACACTTTCAAAGTCTCCACAGTCCAAAGGCTAACCATTAGATCCCAAAAGAAATAGGTGGGGTACCAGCAAGAACCACAACCAGATCTTTCCAAGCCTCTAAAAATATGAGTTCGTCACATAATTAGAGTCAAAACCTAGGGGGCTTGCGAATTAGAAAACCCTAGCAAAAGAACAGCGATACAAAATATACATTAAAGACTCGTCTTCTTTATAGAATATGGGACAAATGGTATTGACATGCATGCCTCTCTGGTGAAAGTTAGGTTTAACGACGATGAAATTCTTAAGGCATCTCCAATTAAAATCTTTGATTTTAGGAGCAACATCCAAATACCAAACATTTTTCCAAAGGGCAGGGCGTTGAGAAGGCTCACTAGATTCCCCTCTAACATTTCTCCCAATGTTCCCATTACTAATTAGACTCACAGTAGTTTTATAACCCGACTTGACTGAGTAGACATTGTCTTTAGTGTAGTGTCGAATAAGCTCATTTGAACCTCTAAATCTATTGAGGAATCTTATGAATTTCCACTACAACCTCTGTTATGAGTGTTTTTTTAAGCACCAGCTACCCAACGATACATGTCATGCCACATTAGGGAGCTCCAAGAGAAGGAAAGTTTCAGAGGAAAGGAGATGACCTTACCTAGTCAGTATTAAGGATGCTCGGGTTACACAGACCCGAGCATATGTTAGAGCAAGAATAGAGCATGCAAGGGGAGTTGGAATAGAGCATGCAAGGTCTAAAGACAAGATGTTAGATTAGCCCCCGTCTGGTCATTTCGATGGCATTTCGATAATCAATGCCTATCACTTTACGTCAAAGGCCGTCTTCCTTCTACCCAATCGAAGACATGCATCGTGTTTTATGAGGATTCCCCAGCACGCTTCCGAAAGTCTTCTTCGACATGCTTTCTCCCACCCAAAAACTAAGGTATAAATACTAATAGTTGTGAATTATGTTCCGTTCCGGTCGGAATATTCTGGTTCCGACTAGGGAACGGAACGAAACGAGTGTCAAAATATTTCGGTTGAGTACATTTATAAACCAACTATTTCAACAAAGTAAGTGAAGCTACAGTGGCACTGGGCGTACTGGTTAGTCGCCCAGCTTCCTTCGCGTCCTGGGTTAGAATCCCATGGTGTAAAATTTGTATAATTTTGGACTTTTAAGTAATTTTTTTAAGAAAATGATAGTTCTACACTCTTCTAATGGGACAAAGTAAATTTCATGTATATTTTATTTTATATTACTTCATTATTATTATTTATAAATAAAAATTTAGAACCTAAATATTCGAAATATGACTAAATTTTTTTCTGAAACGCAACATCGGAATACCGAAATATCTCAAATGTTTCATTTTTTTAAAAATTGAAATGGTCACTGAAACAGAATTGACTATTAGGATAAATACCCCCTCTACAAATGGTACAAGGTATGCCTTCTCTCCCTAACGAAGTTATGCCAAAATATCGACCAAATACTGACTTAGGCATCAGAGACCCTTAGGCGGCACAACCACCCCCCGTTTCCTCTCCTTGGGGTTCTTTATTTGTATTTTACAGCTGATGAGGTGTGAAGGAGCTCTATCTGGAGAGAAGACTACTCGAAAATAATCGTTGAAATTTTTGGCATCAACAATTGGCGCTCTCTATGGGAATGACTGTAAAGCCATTTCTGTTTAAAGAATTTGAAACCCTTTTTTCCCTCAAGGAGAGAACAGGTCTAGCACTCTACGCCAATGAAGTTTGAGATGAAAGGGATGCCCCACCTTTCTCCCTGTCAAAAAAGGACTTGATCTCACCATGACAATCACCTGGTAAAAGAAGAATGACACGGTTGATGTAATTTCCAAGGTAACCAGGAAGGGGAGGAAAGACGTGACAATCACCGTTTGGGTCACGATGGTCTCTTGTACGAAAATGGTCCTTCCCCATAACTCAAAGGTTTTCTGGAAAAATCACCAGACATTCACAAAACCCGTGGGAAAAATCACCCAGGGAAGGGCATGATGACCTCATGACTCAGAGAGAGTGCCACCTCTCGGTGAAGCTGAGATCAACACGAAGTGAGACTAAGGATGGTAGACTCTCCTTTTGTAAGGTTTTGGTTGAGGTCATCACCAAAAGATGAAGGAGAAGAACAAAGTTAGCGGAGAGTAAACGAAGGCATCGTGTCTTATGAAGCTTCCCTAGCACTCTTCTAAAAGACTTCTTCGACACGCTTCCTCCCACCTGAAAACTCAGGTGTAAATACCCCTTCTATAAATGGCATAAGGTATGCCTTATTTGCCTCAGGAAGTTATGCCAAAATATCGACCAAATACTGATTTAGGCATCGGAGGCCTTTAGACGGGGAAACCATCCCCGATTCCTTGCCTTTGGATTCTTTATTTACGTTTTACAGCCGATAAGGTGGCAAGGAGTTGTATCCGGAGGGGAGACTACTCGAGGATAACTGTTGCAGTTTTGGCATCAACATTTGGCGATGTCTGTGGGAATGACTATAAATCCATTTTATTTAAGGCATTTGAAACCATATTCTTCCCTCAAGGAGAGAACATGTCTAGTGCTCTACGCCAATGAAGTCTGGGATGAAAGGAAATACCTACGTTTCCCCTGCCAAAATAAAGAGCTTATGTCACCATTACAATCACATGGTAAAGGAAGAAGTACACGGCAAATGTAATCTCCAAGGTAACCAGGAAGATGAGGAAAGGCATGACAATCAGCGTGTGGGTCATAATGGTCTCTTGTACAAAAATGGTCCTTCCCCACAACTCAAAGGCTCACTGGTAGAGTGAAGGGCAAGACGACCTCCTGACTCGGAGAGAGTGCCACCTCTCGGTGAAGCTGGGATCAACACAAAGCCAGACAAAGGATGGAAGACTCTCCTTTTGTAAGGTTCTAGTTGGGGTCATCACCAGAAGACGAAGGAGAAGAACAAAGTCGCTGGAGAGTAAATGAAGGTGAATTCCCCCAAAGGACCCTTTGGGGACAGTATCTGAGCAACGATGGAAGGTGGAGGAAAGTATTGATGGGCCATCTAAATCCCGATGTTATTCTTGGCCATCAACGATTTTTCAAAGCTCTAGTGCATGTGAAAGGCAGTATGAATGAATGGGTTCAGGATCATTCCCCCCGGGTGAGATACAAAGCTAGGTTACGAGGTTTTCAGTTCCCAAATCCCACTTCGGGTTACTCTCCTACCAAGCCCCGTGCGAGACGGACCAACCTAGAGGAAAAGAGCTTGTAGCTAGCGCACCACCTAGGAAAGACTTGAAGGGCCAAGATGGTTGGTCGTACTCCCGCCAGAATAATCGAAGAGGAAGGATCAAGATGAACCTATATCTACCCATGAACATAATGTGGAGCTCGAGAGGTAATGCCATCGATGCGAAGACGTAAATCGGGAAATGAGGAGCCCACTCGTCTTTGGGTGCATACCATAATCACGAAGCTAATAAAGATTTCAGGATGCTCCCATATCGAATGAGGCATCAAGAACGGAAGAGTATGAACTTAATAAATGAAAATAAGTTGCACATGATTTATTTTAGGAACGATTCTCCACTTCGATTTCCCCTAGCTAAGAGTAGAAGAAGTTGTTTTCATTTAAAATGGTCAATGCCAAGGTGTAATGGATGATAAGGATTGTGTGCTCATCAATGTTTATCAAATAAAAGGAAACGATCAAATCTTCTACAAGTACAACGGATGATTAAAAAGTGATGACTAATTATATGCTCTAGCCTGACAGTCAAAATTAAACAAAAAATGATTACTGGCGAGGTGCTCTAACCCGATAGTCAGGATTAAACAAAAAGTAATGTCTATCGAGCACTCATGCTCACAGGCGGGATAGAGGGCCTAGACAGAGTAGGCACGCCTGGTTAGACATCAAGGAAAAAAGTGATGTCTGTCGAGCACCCCAGCTCATCAGACGAGATTCAAGGGTTTAGTCAGAGAATGCACGTCTGGCTAGACAACAAGAAAATATGTTTGCCGAGCACTCATATTCACAGATGAGATTCAAAGATCTAGCCAAATTAGACATGTTTGACTAGACATTAAAGAAAGATATATGACGAGCATTCATGCTCGGAGACAGGATTCAAGAGTCTAGCCAAAGCAGGCACGCGCGGCTAGATATCAAAGTAAAAAAGTGATGTCTACTGAGCACCCCCAGCTCGTCAGAAGAGATTCATGGGTTTAGCTAGAGTAGGCACGCCTAGCTAGACATCAAGGGAATTTATCTGCTGGGCATTCATGCTCGTAGACAGGATCGAGGGTCTAGCCAAACCAAGCACGCATGGATAGACATCAATGAAAGATGTCTGCCGAGCACTTATGTTAAGGCCATCTGATGATCGCTTCAGCTCAAGGATTTATCTAGAGCAAGAACACTTGAATATGTGTTAAAGGAAATGTCATCTTGCCAAAAATCAAAGGAATTCAACTTGCTATCGAAATCACCAGACCAGGAAAAAGCCTAAATAGGAGAGAGCGTGCTCGACTAAATGTCAAAAGGTAAACCCCCAAAGTGAGGAAGGCTCGCCAGACTAGACCTTCCAGATGGGAACACACGGAAGGCTTTATAAAGGTCACGACAGGTCTATACGACCTACGAATGGGGTAACCCGTTGAATAAGATTAGGTCCACAAAAAAGATCAAGGCCCTTTAAGGCCCACTCCAACTCAGAATCATAAGCTTGGGTCAGCGAAAGTTAGTAAAGATACAACGCCCAAAATAATAGTCGGAGCAACTATGTAGCTCAGGATAAAAGTCTCATCAGGACAAGGTTAAAGTTCTATCTGCTTAAGGAATATTCACGATAGGAAATAGGCAAAGACAGAGATAAATAACGATAGCTAGGATGAGGAGCCCAGGTACTGAATTCTTCCTACCTGACTAAGTAAAAACCATCCAGGTCATTAATTGAGGGCAACTGTTATGAGGGCAACTGTTATGAGTGTTTCCTCGAGCACTAACGATCCAACGACATGTGTCACACTACATTAGGGAGCTCCAGGAGAAGGAAAGTTTCAGAGGAAAGGAGTTGACCTTAACTAGTTAGTATCAAGGGTATTCGGGTTACACAGACCCTAGCACATGTGAAAGCATGAATAGAGCACGCAAGGGAAGCTCGAATAATCCAGAGCATAACATCATTACCTGCCGAAAGTAGCGCCCTACAAAGATGTGAGGCCCTCGGTTCCTCGCCTTTGCATACGAAGAGGTGACAAGGAGCTCTATCCGGAGGGGAGACTACTTGAGAATAATTGTTGAAGTTTTCAACATCAACATCCTGCTTACAGAAAATAGAATCTAACACATCAGCGTCCCACTCATTCGTCTATGAAATTAAATGACTGACCGAGGTAACTGAAGGATCGAGCTGAGATCAGACCTTAAACGGAATTAGTCTAGGCACCCAAGGACTAGTCCAAATATTGATAGATTTTCTGTCACCAATCCTCCATCTCAACTCATGGATAAGAATATTCTGACCGCTTAAAAGACTATGTCAACCCCAAAAGGGCCTATGCTGTCTCTAAAGTATCTTTCCTTATAAAATTGAGCAACCAGAGAAGTTGGAGAAGAATCCATTTTCCAATTAGTTAATCTTAGATTTATCCAAAAATATATTGGATAAAAATGAAAATTGTCACAAAATGGGAAAACTATTCATTATAACGTGTTTTTATGTAACAAGTTTAGCTCATTATAGTATATAGCTCAAATATTTTCCCAAATAGTTATATTTTGTCCAAATACTCTTTGGATGAAAACAAACTTTGTGAAAATAAGAAAAAATAACTCAAATAAAGTCTTTACTTTCACGTTGTGTTGATTATCATCTCCAAAGAAATTACTCATAATTAAAAAAAGAGAAGAAACTATTGGCCTCTCCAAAAGTGGTCACCTTTCTTTACTACCATATAGAAATAATTAACAAATCTAAAAAAGGATATATGTATACTCAAGCCCAACAACTTGTTTCCTTTTTATTATTTAATTTCAATGTTGTGATCATGAATTACCATCTGAGAGGCCAACATGGTTTTCATCACCTATCGAAATGATTATAAATTAAAACTTGTTAGCCTAATAGGGAGAAAAGAAGGTTAATTTTCCAAATCGAGTATGATTTAGTCTTAAATTTACACTATAATATATATTAAATATGAACACTTATTTTAATAAAATAAACAAAAAGTTGATCTTATTGCCCTCTTAAAGGAGACCAAAACCAATTGGCCTAAAGCATAATACCAATTAAAGTAATACCATGTGTGTACAATATCAGAGAGCATATCCCTATAGCTTTTTTATTGGTTATAGCCTTATAGGCTTAGGAGACAGCATATAATTAAGGTTCAAATACATGGCACGCTAATTATCATATTCTTTCATTCATTATGGGTAAGTTATCTCAACTAGAATTAATCTGATAATGCTAATAAATAATTGATTAGTTGTATCTAATTTTAAAAAAATGTGTTATTAAACTAGTTAACTAGTTCATTGCAAAATGTGGAGCAAATTAATCATAATTGAGACTAATTACGGATATGGTGTGAGCAATACATGATACATGAATATATGAATCTTCTCTCGGCATTCTTATTTCTCTCATTGTTTGTTCTTAATTTTAAGTTGACTACCTCAATTGATATATGAAGTAATCAATCATCCAGATTTTGTGTCGTAGAAATTATTTCTTAATCTTGGAATTTCAACCATCAAAATCTTTACTTTTTTCCTACTATAATTTTTGTATTTTTCATTTTATTCAAAATAACTGTTTTAGTACACTAGAAGAAACGTGTGTGTTTTACACATAATAACTCTAATTTTGTTTATTTATTCACTAACAACATAGAAAAATATAAGCACATATTGTATGTTGAATTAAAGTAAGAGAAAATGTAACATTTTTAGTATTTATGAATTTAAATTTATATTGTACATTGAATTAAATAAAAGTATGAATCAAACTCTCTAGAAACATGAGATCCTCTCCAGAAAAATATTCCTTGCACATTATATTTAAAATGAATAACCTAGTGATTCATTAGAAATGGTAGAATATATAATTTAGATATTATATATATTATAAGTTTTAGTGCTAGAACATAGTGTACATAATGTAAGATGAGGAAAGTATACTATATAGCATTGCTTTTTAAGTGTTATAGAGAATGATTTTATTTTTATCACTCTGTCACATTTCTAAGAAATGATTATACCGTTAATAGAGTATTGAATAACATATTAATATCTTATTTAAATTTATTCACATAAATTTTAATGTTGCTAATAACATAAATATTACATAATATAAATTTTAGAAAATTTATTATTCTTAGTATGTAAAAAATCTTAAAATTAGTCTTTGCAGACATTATTGGTGTTCCTAATTACACAATATTATTAAACATATTTAATTTGTAAACTATTTATAAAATTTATTATGTAAATAAAATAACAGAAAAATTGGTGAAATATCTAGATTATTTGATATTTTAAAGAGGCTTAAAGGACAATTGGAGAAATTAAAAGTTTTTCCTTTTAAGACCCTTTTAATATAGTGTGTATATGTATATTTAAAATGATATATTCTTTCACAATTTTTAATAAATTTTTTTTGAAAAAAGTAAAAACTATCGAATGAATAAAAAGTAGTTTTATCAAGTATTTAAAAATGGTTATTTTTAATAAATAATTAAATATTTGTATTCATAACTTATTTGTAATGCCTTGGTTCTATATACTTAACAATTTTATTTCAAAAACTATAGACGTAATATTTTTTGAATTTTAATATTGTTTAATTATCACGCAGTTTGATATTATTGCTTGATGATATCTGATGGTTGACATTAAAGAAGATCCATGACATATCATCACACTAACAATATTTGGATGAATCTTAAATTTATAACCATTTCGACAAATGACAAATTTAGGTGAAATGGCACGGTGGTGATGGTTAGATTGACTCAAATATTGTTACCAAGGGTGAAAATGATCACTAAGCGGCTGAATAGTGACCAACAAAGAGCAATTTGTTCTCCATTTACGGCAGATGATGTTCGTAAGACTTTCTTTACCTTTAATGTTTTAAAGGCCCTGGACCGGATGGATTTTCGAATGGAGTTAAAAACACGTGGCATATTGTTGGGGAGAACATTACTCAAGCGATTTTGGAATATTTTGACAATAATCAATTGCTTAAGCAGGTGAATGCAACTTCTATATCGCTCATACCTAAAGTTCCTAACCCATCTAAGGTTATAGATTTTAGGCCTATTTTTTTTGTTATAATTTGATTTATAAATGTATTACAAAGATGCTATCAGACAGACTGAGATCAGTTTTGCTTGATCTAATTAGTTTGAATCAAAATGCGATTATTCTGAATAGGAAAATATCTGATAATATTTTCCTATCCCATGAGCTGGTTCGTAGTTATAATCATGCTAATAATTCCCCGAGATATGCCATGAAGATTGACTTAATGAAAACTTATGATAGTGTGAGCTGGAAATTTGTTTATGCGGTTTTAATTCATATGAGATTTCCAGATTTATTTTGTGGGTGGATTATGGAGTGTATCACTATGCCTTACATCTCTATCAATATTAATGGAGAGCTTCATGGTTTTTTAGAGGAGCAAAAGGCTTGAGACAGGGAGATTCGATATCTCCTTACCTTTTTGTTCATATTATGGAGGCGTTGACATATATTCTAGCTCATGCGGCTTCTTTACCGAGATTTTTCTATCATTGGTGATATAAAGAGTTGGGTATAATTAATCTTTATTTTACGGATGATATGCTGATTTTTTCTAAAGGGAATACTGATTTAGTGGGATTGATTAAAGAAGTCTTGGACTTATTTTACTATTTATCGGGTTGCAATATAATTCCCAAAAAAGCGGCATTTATTTCAGGAGTCTCTGAAATGATGAAGTAGCAAATTTTGGACATTACAGGTTTTCGTTGGGGAGAGCTTCTAGTTCGGTATCTTAGAGTGTCATTAATTACCTCTCGACTTTCTTCTAACGATTGTAATCAACTGGTTGATCGGCTCACTCAACGAATCAGATCGTGGGAAGCTAAGCATCTCTCTTATGCATGTCATTTGCAATTGATTAAGACAGACTTGTTTAGTATTCAAAGTTTATGGACCAGGTTTTTATCTTACCAAAAAAGTGTTAAAAATTTGAAGATGTCATGAGAAATTATTTATGGAAAGATAGTGATCAAGATCATGCAGGAGCAAAAGTTGCATGAGAGTCTATTTGCTGCTCAAAAAAGGAGGGTGGTTTGGGTCTTTATAATATTTGCTTATGGAATGAGGCTTCCATAATGAAACATATTTGGGGGTTGGTTACGCAACCTAAAGCTTCTTTATCGACTATTTGGTATCAATTTATTCTTAAGCATGATTCGATTTTTATTGCTAAGCTTCCTCATAATCCTTCTTGGATTTAAGGAAAACTTGTAGAATTTGTTCCTACATTTGGCAACTTATGTCGTATTATCATTGGTATGGTGAAGATACATCCTTGTGGTGTGATTCGTGGCACCCTTTAGGGAACCTATTTAACCTACATGGGTGGTCTTTGATTGAGTGCACATATTGGGATAAAAGCATCAAGGTTTGTGAGATTATCCATAATGGAGAATGGAGATGGTCTGTTATTAATACTCAAGCACTTATGGAGATTAGAGGTACTACTGTTGTATCTCTAGTTACATCTTCAATGGACCGATGGGTTTGGAAAGCTAATAAGAGTGGAATATTCACCATTAAGTCTACTTATATGGCAATTAGGGAGAGTTATCCTAGTCTTACGTGGACTAAACTCATTTGGTTCTCTTATGTTATCCTCGACGTGGATTGATAACCTGGCTGGCTTGTCACCAAAGGTTGACTACGTTTGATCATCGTCATTCATGGGGAATGGATACTTCTCTAGATTATATGCTTTGTATTGAGAATGCAGAAAATATTAGTCATAATTTCATTGATTGCTCTTACATCAAGAAGATCTGGCTGGATGTTTCCAATAGGTGCGATATTACCATGTATTGTTGTAATTGGAATGAGCTTGTGGATTGGTTTCTTGCTCATACCCAGGGTACACTGTTGTATAGTTTGATTCTTCGGCTTACATTTTCAGCGGTGATCTATTTTGTTTGGCTTGAATGGAATTCTCATTGCTTTACCGGTAAATCGACTCCTCCAGTTGTCATTGTTTTAAAGGTTCAACATGTAATCCGGGATAGGCTATGGAATTTATGTGATGTTCCAGATCTATAAATTAATAGACGTCTTTGTAATAAATTGAACTTGAAAGATAACGTAATTCAAGGAGCCTAGTTATTTAGTTTGTTTTATTTTTGTTTTCCTGTTGATTTTCTTTGAGTATTCCCCTTGTAGCTTGTATATATTTTATTTTAATTAATATAATTTATTTATAAAAAAATGTTTGACTCAAATAAATAGTGATGGTTTGATTAAAAATCAATCATAAAAATTAAACAATGAGAGAGAAAAAAATCAAAGAGAGAATTCATATCTATGATGACAATATTTCTTTATTTTAAATTCAAAGTAAACAAGTGTTGACATACAATTTAGATGGATATACAATGTATATATTTTCTCTGAATAAATAGTTTAACTAGGTTTAACATGTCACTTATTTTTGTAATGTTACAACTTTCATAGTAATGTAGGGCAAAATGACTTAAACTACAAACTCGTAGTTGTGGGGATAGCAAGTTAACCATTTCTCTCATCTCAATTTGTAGTATGTAAGACTGATAGGAATATGAGATACCGAAAATGAGAATATGTCTATCTCCCAAAGAATGTCTCCTATATTTGGATTAAGAATTTAGATTTTTGATTTAAATTCAAGATTTTTATTTAAGATTTAGATTATTATGTTTATTATAAATTTAGATTTTATTGAATTAAATTATTTGAACTATGTCCGATTAAATAAGTTTACTATAATATCAGTGAGTATTCATCTTTAGGTTAGATAAATTTATCTTTTTTTTCAAATCTAGAATTATCCAAACTTAAGATTAAAATTCCGTACTTTTTAGCATGACTAAAGTCTTAGAGTCAAGAGATTTATAATCCAACTAAACACGTGAGGCCCACCATTATTTAAATCTAAAAAATAAGTAAACACTGAATATAAATTACAAATCTAAATACTTAGAATTTTTAATTCAAATCCACTAAACATGCCCTAAATGTATTCTTATTATCTTTCTCAGTTGACTTACATTCCATTCCTATCATGTTCATTTGTCTCTCAACATCTCTGTTGATTTTCTTTTTCTCCTGCTGGTGCCAAAGACTCCAATATTCTTTGAAAATACAATGGTTTGAAAGTTCATTGCTTGGCTACAATAGAAAAATAAAATCAATTTAAAAATAACAGTTTTTTTTAACTTTAGGTAAATAAATAATTTTTGATGTTACATCATTAATCAGATGTTGACGAAATTATAGAATAAACATACTTAATAAAATAACCTTAAATAAACATATTTCGTAATTAATTAAAAAATCTGGCAATTATGATTTATAATTCAAATGTTATTTTATTATTATTTAATTAAATTAGGGGATAATTAATGATTGATCATATTTTCCTTAATATTAGCTAAATTTTGTTAAGGAAATATTCTTCAAATCAATGGCATTATCAATACTGAATATTCAGCAACTTAAAAAAAAATCAGTTTAGATCATGTATCTTCTTTCTTCATAATATATAGGCAATTATCGAAGCTCATGGTTGAGTTCTTCGTCTATATACTTCTGATATACCCATAAAAATCAGTATATCATCTGTATACATATAATATATCCGGAGATAAATCATCAAATACATCATATATAGATTATGTATTTTAAATTTTAAATTTTGAACATTAATTACATCATTAATTATAGTATTTTTCAAATCGGTAAATCATCATATGCCTATGATATACCCGAAAATCATCATATGCCTATGATCATTTTATTCTAAAATTATTGACAAATTGAGAAATTTGTTATTTACCTAAAAATATTGAAAAACTATTATTTCTTAAAATATCCATTCAAAACTTGTCTATTCTGTAAAATTTTCATTTTATTAAATACTTGAACATAATAATCAGTTTCTGTGCCCCTTACATTTTGTAGTCCTTGTTTCCGTAACATACTTATAACTTTATATAAAAATCAATTGTTATATTTTTTATAACTAATTATATATCTTTATGGAAGCATATAAAGGGGTGTTCATTTCGCGGAATGTAACATTACTGTACAATACAAACATTATTAAAAATATGAGAAAATATAAGAACCAATACTGAGAATATCATTATGTTTGTTTGTAAAAAATATTGTAAGGTGTATGAAAATTTAATATAATATTTTCATCGAATACATTTGGGTACTTTTGTGTGTGCGCCCCTCTGTGTGTGAATATATTAAGAAAAATAATATCATATGAATTTTTTATTATTTAATATTATTCTTTTTATAATATATATGTTTTTGACAAAAATATTGTTAAGTAATATCCTAATTAGTTTTAGTCAATATACTTGCTATTTTATTAAAATAGTATAATTTCGTATAAATATATAATAATATATTGTATTATATTATTATATATTTTATTATTTAAAATACTATATCTTTTTTTCAAAATAAAAAGTTATAAATATAATATAATATAACATTCCTCAGCTCCTATAATGCGGTAATGTTACATTACGGTCATTTTAAATGTAATGACATTGGCCTATTTTGCGGTAATATTATTATTAAGATAATGTGTAGAATTTAATTACTCATGTAACGAACACAATAATATTTTTAACCTGACACATTACCATGATAATGTCTTCACATTACAATCAAACGAGTGCTCCAAATTGTTAAGTGTTTTTAGAAAACATCATATAAGTTCTTTTTTAAGTATGATTTTTGTACAAACAATAACTATTAATGAATGAAAGCATTTCTAAACATATTCTTTAATGCAGATATTAATATATGGTTTAAATCAAATATCACAAGTACAGAAACGAATCCTTTGCCGTTCACTTTTGAATGACGAGGACGATTACTCTTATTGAGCCATGTGTTTCGGTATGGATAATCTATATGGAGATAATTAAGTAGATAAAACTATCTATTAATATTCGTTCAATTCAAAACAGACGGTCCAAATTAAACTTTTTCTACATTATTAGACCTCCAACGATAAAGCATTTCGATCCCACATATACGAGTCGTGTTTCTAATTTTGACACTAATATGTTTATAAAATAAAATCTAAAGTAGAGTAGCGGCTTAGTACGACAGTGCTCGTCAACAATTCACCCATCACCTATTATTTTCTTCAAAACTATGGAATAAAAGTTGCAAAATGGAAGTCAATCAATGCCTAACACACACTCTCTTTTTTTCCCTTGTAGAAAAAGATAAAAAGATTTGATAATAAAATAATAAAAGTTGAATCCTTGCATTGTATCGTCATCATGGAGACATCTTTTCTTTTTGAATGATGTTTTTGTCATTATTTTTGCATGAATATTAATATGGAACCTTTAAATTTAAGAAGAAGAAAAACATATCAATTAAAGCACATCCCTATTTTCTGTCAGTTTTTATTAGCAAGAATCTAGCTTATATCTGGTTGTATCCAACACAATAATGGTCTAAAGAGGAAGGTAAATACATAAATAATTAATTGGCTATTCAACTATGACAATTTTTATTTTGATCCTTCAATTTTGCTATCACTTTAATTTTGCAACTTTGAATCTGACGTCAATCAAATTCTTATTGTCTGTTTTGTAAAATGACTTATTAGAAAAATAACTAATTGTGTATTTAATGTACTATCAAGTCATAATTTATATCTCACAAGTCATTAGTTTCATAATATTTTGTTTAGAGAATAAAAAAACTTGATTTCACAGCATTTTAAAAGTTCAAGGACCAAATTAATTTAAGTAAAAGTTAAAGGACTAAAATGACAAATAAGTCAAAGACCAAAATCATATTCTGCCCTTTTAATTAAGAGTATATGTCTGGAAATTATTGTGACTGAAAACATTTTAATCTGTATTATATTATATAAATATAGTTAAGGAGGGAGAAACATTTTTTCAACAACAATTCTCACTACTTAATGAAATTCTTTAATTGTCTCCTACATAATGTTTAATATTTGATATAATCTTAAATTAAATTTAATAGTCTTTTAACATTTTAGGCAATTTGTCCAAAATATTTTTTGAATTCTTAAATTGTCCTCTATGAGCCTAATAATTAATTATTTTAAAAGTTGAGATAAATATAATTTAGTTAAAAATATTTCATATCATATTTGTATGAAGCACTTCAAGATGTGTTTATTTGCATTTTTGAAGTACTTTAGGAAAAATAGAATACATATTTTCCTTAGAAATATTTTAAATACCAAATTGTGCTCCCAAAGCACAACATTTGTGAGAGTAAATTTAAGAGTACTTTGTTTAAAAACACTTAAATGTTGGTGTTTAAAGCAACTTTTGGTATTTAAATACGCTAACACGAAACACATAGTCCTTCATATGCTTCAAAATACAACAGAACACATAAATTCTCAAGTATATTATATAAAAGTAATTATGAATTTTTTTTCCTACTATTTTAATATTTAAAAATATTTATAATTATAAGTAATCTAAAACAAACCATAAGAAATACTTAGCAAGTACTTAAAAAAACACTTTTAAGAAAAAGTGTTTCCCAACTTTTTTTTTGGGACCATTGCCTCTTGTTCATTGAACATAAGGTGATTTTGTTGTTATGTCCATTAAAAAACTAGACAGTCCAGATTTGATAAGATTAAAAAATAAAATAAAAAAATTGTTCAATTATTACATCTATTATCTATAACCACTATTACTTTTAAATGTAGTTTATGAGGAGAAACATTTATAGATACATTTATCCAACTAAATTAATCAAATTCTAAAAATATGCTACAAATTTGAACGTCAGCTTCAACCCTAAACTTTCATCTTTTAATGTCATTTTAGAAGTAATAGTGATTAATAATTAATAATATAGTAAACGTCAATGATAACGTATATTTATTATTATTAGATGTAAAATTACTAAACGACAATGATATTTTTCATATAGTAACAAACATATTACTTCAGTTATATAAAATTAACTTACATATTAATTAAATATGTAAAATTAGTATTTTATTATTTTGATTTACTACGTGAATTATTTCTACACTTTGAAGTAATATCACAATTAACTTGATTTTTAGTTAACATCTAAACTTTCATTTCGGTTTTTGAAAAACTTCATTAAATTATGTTGATTTGTAAATCATAATCTATTTTGTTTAAACTTTTATTGTTCTTCCTATTTCATTACTCAATTTAATCAAGTTTCATTTACTTCTCCTTATGCTCAACCCACTCTCGATTAACGTTTTGAAACTCCAATAATCTCTTCACATTCATATTCAACCACCATTCCACTAACATTTAAAGTCCATTTACTTCTCCATTAACATGCTCTTCCATATTAGATAGTTAAAGTTAAGTAGATTTTTTGTTTTTCTTAATATCTTGGTTACAATTTTTCCGTTTTGCTTCTATATCTTGGCTAAGAAAAGAGAAGGTGAAAAAATATTTTCCATTACTGTCACTCAAATGAATTACAATTTGAGGTATAATTCTTTGACTATTTCTTGCTCATCACCCTGACTTTACTGTTGTTGAGTTGGTATTTTTTCATTTAGTTTACCCCACTATAGTTCGTTTGATAGTCTTAATTATCCAATCTTAACTTTTAATTATTTATTCGTGATATTGTTCTTAGTGATGAATTTTCCTCCTCATTTTTTTCTCAATCAATGGAGGATATGTTATTTAATTGATTTTCTTATAATTCTTTAGTAAAAGTATTTTAAGTACGTAGATTTATCATTATTAGATATTATATAATAAAATTAGGTTATTTTCTTTCCATAAATTTAATACCAATTCTTGTTACTCTAAATTACACTACTAGAGAGAATCTTCTTAACCCTAAAGAAGAGTTAGAGTCTTAATATATGATTTATCACTAAGACATCTAGAAAGTTAAATAATCGAGTCTTAATATATGATTTATCAATAAGACATTTAAAAATATTTTTAAGTTATTGAAAATAACTTAAAAATACATTTTAAGTTATTACCGTATGATGTTATTTTAAGTAAATAAGTTTTAAAATTATATTTTGTAACCTGTGCTAGGCGTAGCTGGATAACTAATATCTTTAAAAGGGGTCTAAGATGAGAAACTTTTGTCCTTATAGATATAAGTATATTGTTTCTATTTGAGTTTAATTAAAATAATTAATTTTTTACAATTATAAAGAATTAGGCAAATAGGAAGATTTGGTTCCCCATGTTGCTTTATCTACAAGATAAAAGACTTTAATTTAGTAACAATTAATATTTTGATGACTTTTTTATTTTATCACCGTGCATTGCATCTCACACTTAAATTTGGCATTGATTACTTAGTTAAGCATGCATCTATCTTTAATTTTTGAGAAAAGTATGTTCTTAGTCCCCAAACTTTTAACAATATTTTTATGTGGTCCCCTAACTTTTATACTAAGTATTTTTAGTCTTGTAATTTTCAAAAACATTTTTATATGATCTTATTGTCTAACACTGTTAAAAACTCTGTTAACTTGATTAATGTGGATGTTGACTAGATTGCTGACTGGACTAGAAGATGACATCCATTATCATGGATTGCTCATGTATGATCATTTAGGAGCCATCACGTTATTCCAGACTAGAATCATGTTATTCATTGTGCTTTCTTTGATCACTCATGGCTGGTATTCACACTTTTTCAGCAATCTGAATATATATTTCTTGATGTATATTCCAGCCATCAATGACCTTCTTCACATTTTATTTTACAGTTTCTTTAGTTGAATTACAAAGGTGATGTAGTTCTCTTTGTAAACCTACTGTTGATTAGTTACGTTCTCTTTGTACGATAAACTGTATAATTCATATTTCCATATTTGTAAAATACTAAGTAAGTACAATTAAATTGGGTAAAATATAAAAGTAACACAATAAAGATGATATTTAATCCTTCATCAAAAGAAGCAATCTCTTATATGTCATATTGGGGCCACAACAACAACCTAATATTTACAAAGCAAAGTATTCAATATTCTATGAGGAAAGGGTATGATGAGCTAGCCAACAAAATATTGGGACCACCAAACAATCTATTACAAAAGAAATAAAAGATATGGGGACCAACAATCTTGGTCTTAGATAATAAAAATGAATGCACTTACAGACCCCTAATTCTTTCATAGTGCAAGTTAGTTCACCAATTAAAATTTTGTCTGGGTCAACTCCATCGTATATACTAACATCTCCATCTAAATACATGATTCTCGGCTGGTTTTTGAATTTTTTATTATGGTGTAATGATATTGAGAATAATTCACCCATTCTCTACCATTGAAAAATATAAAAAAAAAAGATTGGAATAGATAGAGAAAAAGAACTTGGGTTGAAGAAAAACAGTAATTGATGTAAGGACAAGTGGATAATCACAATTTGGGTGAAAAACTCAAAATATCTCAGAAGTCAAATGCTGAAGAAAAACAATAATTTTGACCCCGACTAGTAACAAAGCTCCTCTAAGTGCTTAGAAACGGTAATTTTACGATGGGTTTTGAGGTGGAGTGCTAAGAGTTAAGGTTAGGTGATGCAAAACAGTGAGTTTAGATTCATTGCATTGCTCACCATGAAACTTAATTAAGAGCACGACGAGTCTATAATTCATCCAATCTACCCAATAAAAGTCCAGTGCATGCACTAATAAAAAAATTGGTACAATTAATATAACTTATCTTTACCATTTGTATTTAATACAAACTCGAATAGTTTCCTGTAAAATATTAAGAAGTTTTGCAATCAAAACTTAAGATTCTAGCAGCCATACTAGGTATATCTCAAGATACAAGCCTACCTAGATCCAAGTATATGATCGGACAACGTTCTCATAAAGTCGTTCCATGTTCTTTAAACACCAATTCCAAGTATGCTCAGTTAACTTCCATCCAAATTTTGATCTTTGATCGGTGATTGAATAGAAGTGAGAGGGGCTCTTGTAAGTTCAGTTGCAACAAAAATGTCATCCTTTTTCAGGCCGGGTTGACCCAGAAAAAACTAAATGAGTCTAAGATTTCAGTCATTTTTTACAAAGAAGCAAACCCAGAATAGATTATCGGATGCGCGGTTAATAGTTAACAACCAACAGGTAATATCGTAGCAATAACAACCATTAGTGTACAAGTCTGAAATGTGTGATAAGAGTGGAGTCATTAAAATGGAAGAAGACAAAATGCAAATGAATTTAAAAGTCTTCCATTGTATTTTTAATTTTTTTAAATCTTCTATTGTGTATTGTACTGGGCTGTAATCTCAAAAAAAAAAAAAAATCGATGTTTGTTTTTTCCTATATATCTCACACTATAGAATATATGAATAACTTGGTCACTAGCTATTTTGTTTTGAATAATGGTCATTCTTATAAAAAATAATTAATTAATAATTTAATTTTTAATTTATATCATCTTTATTTTTGTTCTAAAAATCAATTACTGTTTTGGGTTGTGCCTTTAGAATTTTTTGAATTAGCAAATTAATTTACGAGTTTAAGATCTAATATTCTTAATCTAAATGATTCTCAACTATGGATAAAGAAAAACAGGACATGTCGAATTGTAGTTAAATTGATATCAATAATTATTACCTAAATTCTAATTATGAACTGTTCACAAATTACTAAATGATAAATTGTTTTTGTATTTTACCCATGGTATACACCTATATATTTATCTTTGGCACGTCTAGCACGTGCTTTAATGCTAGTTTAATAAAAATTTGTTACATCTAATCATATATGAGCTGTGCAGATTTGAAGTAACGGCGATTCAGATCTACTTAACATCACCTCTTATCGAGATTTTCCTCGTGAAGTGATCTCATTCCCTTTTTTTTACTCCGAGTTGTTCTTTTATATTGATGGGGTTACGGGAAAATCACTCCCATTTGGGTGAAAATTTCTCTTAGAGTGTTTATAATCACTTCAAATGCATGATAGATATGATCGGAGAACTTATAAGTCATGCGCCACAGTCACTGTAAAGAAATTATACTGACTCAACGTTTACCTATGTCAAGTTTTATTTTTTGAACCACCTATGTCAAGTTGTCCTAAGTGTTCGATGAGAATTATAAATAATGTCTTAGGTTCTGACCAACTAATACTCTTCATTAGAGGAACTTTGTGTTTAGAAAACATTTGGGGAGCAGTCACCCTTTCATGCAAAGAGCCCACATTTTCACTTCACAATTATTCATATTTGCAAAGGAACTTTCAACAAACACTAGGAATATGTGAAACAATGAGTATCAGTTTCCGGTAATTCTTGAAGCTTCAGTTGTTAGGTGAAGAATTCCACTAATATATGAATTGATATGTGGTTTAGCATAATCCGGCCTCATATTAGGAAGATTTGAGTTAACTAAAATATAATTGATTATGGTCTTTCTTAACACAAAAATTATGTCTGCGGTGATCTCTACGAACTTGATATCTTAATCGAAGTTACATAAAAAAAACTTAGACAAATCTATATGTTACATATCCTCACCCTTAGGTAGTCATACCTCAGGTATATGACCAAATAATATCCATTCCACTACATATCCCCATCAGTTTTTTCTTTTCCTCTATAAACTCTATGACAAAGACAGCCAATAAGTTGAGATCAAAATTTGATGAGAACTAGTGAGTTTGTATGGAGTGTCCCTAGAGCTTCAGCTCTTCCCTATAGGATAAGGTGATGCCATGTGATGAATATGACACTAGTCCATGTGCTTGTTATTCTGTAACTATCATTTTCTTTCAACAAACATCATGACTTCAAGTCAAGGAAGCTATGGGGAAGTTTGGTAAACCTAGACTTTTTATTAGGCATCTTTCATGCTTGCCTAGTCATCTTTACTTGGCAAAGATTTTTTAAACCATGTGATATGAAATTATTTTATTATGAAACAAACATGAGAATTCAATGAGGAATCAAATTTTATTTTAAGTCAATAATAATTTACAATCATTTTGTTTATTATCTTTGGAGTCATCTAAGTTTTAATCAGTGCTACATGTCTTTCTTTTTACACATAATTTTTTCTCAATATGACCTAGTTGTCTTTGTCATGTATTTTACTAACTTTAGATTAAGTTGAGTGAACCATTATTTTTTAGGTAGTTCATTTTTCAATTAATCCTATTTGCGTGTCACCATTTACGAGTCTCATACGCAAGGTATTCTAAAGATAAGATCATCCTGATACCTGAAGAATATTCTTTTGAGATAATGTAAACACTTAAAAGTTAGGTGAACGTGAAAGTCACTTTACTTTTCTTATAAGATTTATAATTTTATACACAATAACTTTTTGAAGGACGACCATTTTAGGAAAGGAACTCATAAAGTTTCGTTAGTTATCGACTTGAAAAACGGCTCTTCTTTATCTATGAGTCATTACTTTTATTCAACAAATTCTTGAATTCCAATGATTCATAGAAGAATCATATATATAGTGTTGCTTGTGGTTGTTGAAACACATTAACATCACATGGGCATTATTCAAAAAGGAATAAACATTAACCTTATATTCTTTGTTGAAACATCTATATCAGTTGGGGAAGCCAAATTGAGCAAAATGGTCATAGCCCTAAACTCACTTTTATAAAGATTAAGATGGATAAAAACATACATAGCATGCTTGATTTTGATTGATGGGTAACACCAATTTTTGTTTGCTTTTAAATATCTTTTTCTTAAAGATTGTGCTCCAAATTAATTTGATTTATTCGAAAGTGATGGTTCATTTGAGAGACATCAAGACTTGCTTAAATTAGGTATATATGGTATGGACTACCATTGATTGGTCTATGTTAGTCTTTATAATATATTGATCTTGGAAATATGATGCTATAAGTCTATTATTCATGACACTTCAAAAATAAGATGTTACGATGAGCATGATAAATTAACTATTTGTATCATATCACTTTCACCTCATACTTTTCAGCAATGACTCTTACTGACTTAGATCTCAAACACCCACTCGATCATAATGTGCAAAGATTCTTTCTGATAAGAAAATGAAAAAAAAAGCCTAAAAAATCAACAACAAAAAAATCCACCCACTTAAACTTTAATGATTTGACATTTAAGAATGTCCATATTAAATGTATCATTGAGAAAACATAATTAATTTCCTGTTCATATTCTAGTGGGACCAAAAATAGAAACATAATTCTCTGTAATTTGATTCATTTTTTTTCTCATAATTTCTTAAATTCAAATATAGTTTAGAGTAAATTGTAAATTTAAATTGATAACCTCTTTTTTTGATAAGTTCGAAATTGATAACCTCTCATATGACCATTAGCATATATGACACAATAATTTCTCCGACTCATAAAAATGTGGAAACTGGATACTAAGATAAAGATGCACTTTTACTTTGTTAATTCTCTCATTGATTTCTTTTAATAATTATTGCCAAGAAAGAAAAAAAATTTCTTCACAACTAAAGTCTACAAATAAGTGGAAGACATGAAAAGATTTGCCAAAAGTGGAAATGACATATATGTGAGAAATGGAAATCTGATTTGGTTCCAACCGTGTTGGATTCACAACTGATTCTTTTAACAATGAAGAGCCATCCTCACATTCTGTTGGAGGATCACTATGGGGGAAAGGGAAACAGTACACGTGGCACAAAGCCGTGATTGTCACCATATGACAGTTGGACCCTCTTGAACTATATTGCCATGTGGAACTTTAGGGTTGAAACTTCTGTCAACACATTCATGATGGAGTTTCTCATATATTCATGATTAACCGGAGATGATTATCTCCTATCAACATGAGTGTGTTGACAAAAGTTTCAATCCTAAAGTTTCACTTGGCAATTCAGTTCAAGAGGCCCTCAACAATTCAAATCAGTTCTTCACTAAAATCAAGAAAAAATATTAGAATTATTTTTTTAAAAGTCCATATGGGTGATTTTTTAACGGACGACTTAGAACAGACATAGCACACTCATGTTCAACTGAACAAGAGGGAATCAAATCCCGATTTACCACTACCATATCATTCTTTTTTTTTGTCAAAATTATTAATTTTACGAGAATAAAAGATAGTATGATTTCAACTCACGACCTCATGATGTACATCACTTTTTTTGTCAAAACTATTAATTCTACAAAAATAAAAGATAATATGATTTGAACTCACGACGTCACGAAAGTGAGACTTGTCATTTTGTAAACCTATCTAATGATGGATGATTAACCACAACCATACAATCACTCTTAGTCAACAAAGTTTCTTAAGCATACATTTTGGCCCCTCCTTTTTTTACCCCTTCAAATGGTATTAGGTAAGGACAAGGTTAAAACCCAACTCTGATGTATCGAAAAAAAGTTTAGGATTCAAGTCACTTTAACTTAAACTAATCTCCATAAGACATTAGAAATAGTATTATTGTGGAAAACCTCAATTTTTGCTCATTTATGAATTTCAAATAACCTGCAGCTCCCTTAAAAAGAAATTTTTTTTTTGGAACAGAGTTAAAGCTTAGAAAGAAACAGAGATGACAAGCATTACTGAAAATCAGAATAGATTTGAGTGCATCAAGCAAGTCTAATATTTCAAAACACTATTTGTAAATCGCTTATATTTTGTTTATGTTATTTTTTGAAATACTTTTCTGCATTAGGAAACAATTTTATGAGTAAGTAATGAATTGCTACATTTTAAATATTTTAACGTATGAAGTCCATTTTTTCGTCATAGAAGTGCATTTAGAGTGTTTAAAATTAGAACATTTACAAATAATTACTAGTTGAAATCGTGTATTCAAATCTATAGAGGTATCAGAAATGATAACCAGTGACACTCAAAATCTCCAAACCTTGCAAACTAAAAATAGATGTGCCTGCCTACTAGTTAAGCAAGTGGGCTTTGGAAACCAAAAGTTAAGCTAAGAAAGTGGGGTTTTCAGCTATATGAAATAGCAACAGAAATTTGGGACAACAATTACACATTCTAATCTATCGAACAATGTTTATTCTGCCGATTCTTAGAAGCAACTACATGCAATTACTACAAAGCAAGGACCAAATAAAGCCCAAGCAAACTTCAAATCCGATTCTTAACCCAATCTCTCACACACCAAATAAGCATAACCCACATTGGGAATATGTTCTGCCTTCCTAACACAAACTACTTCCAAATAAGTAAATACCACATTAGGGAAATCTTTCTAATCCCCAGCTTGACAAGTTCTTTGGTGAAGTCGCAGATCGACAAATTCTAATTGAATCTCTGTATTTTTATCATATGTGTATATAAGAACTTTCGGAATGGACATGATAAATTATTTAAGGTGGGATTTTCCTCATTTCACTCACAAAAGTCTCTTTTCAAAATCTTTAGAGTACACAACAACCTCTGCAACATATAAAAATCACTTTTTTTGCCAACTATGGCTTTATTGCTATAGATAACACATTTTCTCTAGATTACACCTCGACCTTTCTTCACTTAAATAGTGAAGCACATGCTCAACTCACCAGTCTCTCTACTAAGCTGAACTTTGTGTTAAGAATAAGATAGAGAAAAGTAACATGGGCATCACTCACCTGTAAATTAAAAACTCACAATAGAACATATTTCAAGAAATCCTAACCTCCAAGATATATTCTGATAAAGGCCTGCTTCATGATGCAATGCTTGGAGACGACTTCAACTTTTTTGGCGGTGGGTTTCCTCCTGAGATTATCACATACGAATAGAAGCATAACATTGCAGCGCTGAGAGGGACAGAAAAAAACACAATGAAGGTGATGAATGTGTATAGAGGATTTAAGTTCCAAAATGTTTGCCAGTTGGCTAAAAAAAGCGGTATGATATAAAAAACTGAGTACCTAATGACAGTGTAGAAGCCCGTCGGAAATGCTTTTTTTGTCTACAACCACAGATTTATAGTATTAGGATGAGGATTTGGTCAGTTGAGTAATATAATATTCGCATAGGTGAAATGCAATACCAATGAGTAGGTCTTAACGTAATTCCAGAAAAGGGAAGCTGTTAACGCTGCAAGATCCACAGAATGAAATCAACACTAACAAATCTTAAACAACATAATACTTACTGAACTTGTTGCCCCACTGACTTTGGTGGAACTCATAATATGCTGCAACAATTAACTAATTACCTGCTTGTCCTAAAATAAATGGTAAACTGGACTTTCCTTGCCTCCAGATCTTTAAGCTAAAGGTGCTGAAGGCTAGCAAAGCACCTCCAAATATCACAGCACTCAGAGTTGAAGGATTTCGCGAGAAAAGAAAGGCAATAAGACCTCCACTAAGAACAAGCCCACCTGTGACCAGATCATACTTATAAGCTTATAATAGGTAATTTCACTTTCTCTTTGGGTAGAAAAGACACGCACAGAGAAGCAAGTTTGTTACAACGTGCAAAAACTCGAAAAAAAATATGGTTCGCATAGAAGTGCATAAGCAACTGTATGTGAGCAAGTGCCACACAAAAGCTGCTTCTTGAGTGAAAATTCAATGAAGAGTAAACACTACCAGAAGAGATCTCCAATAATAATTCAATATTAAGGATAGGATATCATTAGCGGGAGTGATTTCTTTGGCGCTCTCGAGTCTACTCTCTTCAAAACCCGGTTAGAAATAAATACATGAATTTAAAGCTAATATATACACAGTGTAGCACTAAGGAGTTCAAGACTATCCCGTTTTGAAGATAAAAGTTGACGAGGACGATATGATTTTTTCTTACACGTATTTGAAATCCTACTCATGAGCTTCAAAGTTCATACTAAAGGAAATTAACCAAGAGCCAACAATAGAAAACGTCTATTGCTATCTCGCCCGAGATATTTTTGAGTCAAAAAATGCCTTGTCATTACTCTTCCTACATAAAACCCAAATGTTAGAAAGGAACTTAGCAAACTCTAGTAGGGTCATATTAAAAAGGCATCCACTCCAACAAAACAGACATTAGGCAATACACAACTGAATCAAAAGACGTTGGTGACTAAACTTTACAGTTCAGTTGCCGCAAACGATCTAAAGATTCTTATCACACTCATGACATTAGTTAGAAATTTCAGTCCTTTCCTCTTTAAGTTATCCAGAATCAGAATTACTCCCCATGCTGCTTGTCAAGTGAAGAAAGCAGCTTTGTCAGGTCTCTAGTTTTTCGAATCCTCTTCCAGAGAAAAGAATGGCATAAATGATCTCTCAACTCCGGGTACATTAATTTAGGTCTTATTGAGACACCCTGAAAATGTTCCTATCACTAATGCTGGAAGCATATTCTAACTTACATCACTATCCTAGATATCAAACTGAAAGGATTCTAGACCTATGATATCAAATACAGCTATTCATTATAACCCAAGTTTTGCTGGGACAAACCCTTTAATCACCTTTGTTTCCAAGATTACTATGTTAGATGCTCATTTAAACATCTATTGATGCTTAAACAATCAAAATCTTTATAAATTTTCCTCAAGAAACAAGCTTCACAGCAATTTTCTTAACATTTTTTCCCAAAAACGATACAATTGGCTATCTATGACTATGTTGTAATGCAATTTTAGGTACTGAGTTCCCGCAAAAAAAAAAGACAGATGAAAAACTTTGCTTAAGAGCTTTTACAATCACCACAAAGAGCATCAAAAGGAAACAATTATCTAGTACTGAGAATATCTGTATTCCTATCTTTTTTACAAAGAACAAATAACTATTTATCAAAGATAAGGAACCATAAAAGACATGGACCCTATATAAATTTACCATATTCATCCAACAATCCAAGGAAAGTTTAGCCAAACCAAGGACACTCACCAAATGGAATGCCAAAACAGAAATCGTGAATTTTTGCTGTCCTTTTCTCTGCAGTGATAGGATGTTCTTGTACTGGTTCACCTGTCTCCAAATTACCACTATCAGGTTCTCGTTTAGCCGGATAACTCTTTGTTGTTTCTCCGACTTGAGAATTTGATGCATCAGTCGCAGAACTTATGGTAGTCTTAACCTGGGAACCTGTAGTATCTGAACTGGACCCTTCAAGGCTCACAACAATTGATAGCTAGAAAAGACAATCATCTAATTAAGAATGATTCAAGTGATTGTTTTGTTAATATACACAAAACTGTGAAGTACATAAGTATTGGCATGAAGTAACTTTAACAATATGATCAACATAGCAATAGACACCCAAACAGAAGAAATCTCACCACTTAAGACTGTTGACTAGTAACATGTATATGCCTTGAACAAACAGCAACTCAAACGTGTGATTGGTGTGAATAGAGAGAAAACGAGCCAAGGACATGATCTAGGGGAAAGGTTCAAGACAACATCTCAACCGTATTGAAATTCCAAATGTAGAACTTTAAAATGCACAAATCTTCAAAATGCCTAAGCGACCAAGCAATGTGATTTCTGCAAATAAATCATCTCAGACTACTACTAGGAGAACTAATCTAACTATTAAAACAATTGGAACTAAGGACTACTTTTCTGAACTTCAATCGATCAAAAAACAATGCTAAAGCAGAGTATAAAGTATGATTCGGATGAACACTGATCTGAAATTTCTCGAAGTGTCTCATGCTTTTGTTCTCATAATTACTCGGGAAGAAACCGCAGTGCGCTATGAAAGTTGATGTGGAAAAAAAAAAGCATTCGCAAGAAACACCAAAAATGAAAAAGGTGAGAATGGAATTAGCGAAAGAGAGGTTGTATGAGCAAGTCAAGATACCTTGGGGAGGCGAATAGATGGGCAAGTAAATGGATATGAGCGTCGCTGTTGTAGCTGAAGATTACGGTTGATTGCAGAGAAGCAGGAGAATTGAGACACCATCGACGCCATTTTTGGTAGAATTATGTGAGATTTTGACCTTTGAATCGAGTCGCTACGCAAATTAAACGGAGTTTCAGCTCGTTTTTCAGTACTTGGGAAAGGTCTACTGATTGCAGTTGATTCGTTTACTCCCCCCTCTGTAGAGCAAAAATACTCAAAGAAAGGTGGGGATTGAAAAATAAAAAATAACTAATCTTAAATCTTAAAAAAAAAATTGACCCCAAAATAGACTCGGCCCAATCAATAAAATTAAGTATAATGTTCCGAAAGTTTATATAAAATATTTAATATATATATAATATCTATACAGTATAAATTAATAAATTTTTGTGGATTGAAGTAGTTTTGTGCGGTTGGTGTTGAAATTTTTTTTGCCATGTGATTTTTTTTTATTTTAAGTCGTTTGCAGTGATTTTTTTTAACATCACCTATTCAAAATGGGTTTAGAAGCATGATCCAAGTTTTAAGTTTTAAGAATGACCCATTGATTTGTTTTCCATAATCCATTATTCTGAAGAGAAACAAAGAAAAGCAATAAAGAGATAAGAGGAGAGATTGTAGATAGAAACCAGACAAGAAGGAACAAGAAAGGAAGAGAAAGAAATGCCTTTTAATGTTCATTCTCCAAAAAGTAGCAAAGAAAGGAAAATATACAAAGCCAAAGAATACTATCAGACTAGTTGGGGGAAAAGAGAAAAGCAACCCTCAATAGTTTTAACTAACAAAGATTAACTAACTCATTATTTACTCTTCCTTAACACCCATTATTAACTAACTCATTATTAACTCTTCCTTGCAAAGTCATCCATGATTTGTGGATGAGTTTATCTTTTAAAAACTGAACTATGGAAAAGACAAAGGTTTGGTGAAAAGAGCAGTCAGCTGGTGAGAAGAAGGAACATGCTTCAAAACAATATCCTTTTTCATGACTCTTTCTTGCACAAAGTGGAAGTCAATTTCTACATGTTCTGTGCGAGCACGTAGAATAGGATTGCGGCTGAGAGATATGGGAAAGGTGTTCTCACAGTAGAGAATAGGTACCTGAGTTTGATAAAAATGTAGATCAAGAAGGATTTGTCTTAGCTAGCAATAGTGTTTACCAGAGCCTTGTCTTCAGCTTCAGTGGATGACCTCGCAACAGTTGCATGCTTCTTAGCACCCCAGGATATGGCATTAGGACCAAGAAAAATCATAAAACCTAATGTAGACCTCCTATCTGTTGGGTCACTAGCCCAATCAGCATCAGCGAAAGCCTGCAAAAATAGAGAGCTAGGTTTAAAGAGAATGACATGATCAATTGTGCCTAGAATATATCTCAGAAAATGTTTTACAGCTGCTATGTGAGATGTAGTGGGAGAATGTTAGAATTATGTCTGTAAATTAGGGTGTAATAACTATTTATAAATATTTAGTTATTTCTCAAACGTTTTGTATTACTGAATTTAATGAATGAATGGAAGTTTTTCTATTAATTAAAGTGTGTTTATAATTTACTCAGGTCCTGAAACTATTGTCAACGTAAGAAGAGTAAAGACTGAGGGTCTTCCATACAAACTCTTCTAAAATAGGTCAGAACGTTATTCGCAGTCTTAGGATCGACTGGGCAATCGAGTCCGATTATAACTGTAAGGTTGAACCAAAGGATGCCAGTCTCAGGGCTTGGGAGTGGAGACTCTAACAGTTGACCTAGACATATTATGAAACATGTTTAATAGACCTGTAACCAATTAGTTTAAAGCAAAGCCATTTATCTAGCTCTAAATCTAATTGTTACACCTTAAGGGTATTTTTCGTAATTACCTTAATCTCGAGGTGAATACGAAACTTGACCTAGTTAGTTACGATCTTTGATATGCTAAAGGATTGAGTTTGAATTGTCAAACAATATTTTGACTGTTGGGATCGTGATTCAACTATGTTGGAGTTGCGTGATTCACAAATATGGAAATTCATGGATTGATTGTAAAATGTAACAATATCACCTTATGTTTTATTGATGGGTGTGCGAATAAATTAATCTGGATAAGTACTCGATGAAATAAATCATTGAATAAGGCATGGGGAATTGTACGAGACAATTCACTATTATGTTTTTCTTATTCACATTCAATAAATAAGTTAAGGAAATAATAACAAGAGAGGTAAAAGATAATTTTACATCATGCTCTTGTTATTGATATTCACGAAGAGTAATATGTTAAATATTCTGTAGACCGTGAAATAAAAGTGTTTATTTGCACCAACAGAAAATGTAGCGCGTATAAATTGATAGTTGATTCGGCATCAGATCTATAGAGTCATACAATGTCAGAATTAAATATGTCAGAAATTTATGGAGATAAATTCACCAAGTATTTGAGTCATATTGCTTTATACATGTGGGTCCATTCGGTCTCAGGAGTAGCTCATAAGGGTAGGAATGAAAAATAACACCATTAAGACCAAAAACATGTTTTTGACCAAGGTATATTTTCTGAACCCATATGTGATGGGTGTTGTCACTGAAATATTGAATAATTAGTAAATAAAAAATAATTATTTAAATGATGAATATCAATTTAATTCATCATTTTGGATTGATGAATTTGGACACAACATTGACTCTAGAGAGATATGCAATTTTTGGCAATAGTAAAGATTAAGGGGTGAATTTTCAGTAATTTAACATATAGAGGTATATGTGTAAATTCTGTAATTATTATATAAGAGATGGCAATAAGGTTGCATCCATACCCCTAACATAATGTGTGTTTACACATAGCAGAAAAAAAGTTTCTTTCACTCCCCCTGCTTGCCGTCAAAATCTATAGAGGAGAAGGGAAATTTTGATTTTTCTTCTACACTTGTTTTGAGAGCCCACACCCAATACATGATAAACACCCAATTGATATATATTTTTTAATCCTACGAGTGGTTGTTGGTGTGAAGAGTAATTCGTGTTCTACGAAGAACGAAGAACGCGAAACGACTAATAGGATTCCACCAAATCAGAATTTCTCCGATACAATAGAGGTATAAAATTGTTTCTACCTTTTTTAAATACGTTTAACTTTGTATACATAATCAGATGTATGATTTTAATATTTAATATGATTAAATTAGTTGATGTAAAAAAAATTGATATTCCACCCACGAACAGTTCGTGGTTCAATGATTTTTCCTCAAATTTTAAATTTCGATCTAACAATTGGTATCATAGCCTTGATTATGCATATTTTGTGATTAAATGTATGTATCGTTGGATGTCGTGATATTGACATATTTTGTATGGTAAATTCAAAATAATTTTGAATATGTTTTATGAATGGAACACTATCTATTGGCTCTAGGCGTTTTATTTTTTAATTTAGAATTGATGTACGCCGAAATTGAGGCATAGGATTTTATGTAATTTATTTTCTTGCAAAAATTATGTATTTTTTAAATTCCATGTAATTTGTCGCTGTTGAAAACCGCGCGCCGCTATTGCCAGGCGTCGCTGCCGCCATGTCGCGCGCCTCCTTCTATTTATCATGCCTTACGTGGTGAATAGAGTTTGTGAAACCATAAGCGATAACAATTAGGGTTTATAAAATCATATGATGTTCTGCAAAAACCCTAATCCCATTTTTATCTTTTGAATTTTGGATTTTAAACGGATAAAAGATAATTATCATTTTTTTATCTATTTATCTTTTGAATTTAAAATATAATTATCTATTTTATCATTTTATCTTTTAGATTTTGAGTTTAAAAGATAATTATCTATATTATCTTTTGAATTTTGAATTTAAATGATAATTATCCATTTATCTTTTTATCTTTTAGATTTTAAATTTTAAAAGGATTTTAAGGGATTATTTAATTAGGAAAATAATTTTCCTTAATTAAAGGGTTTTGATCAAAATTCTGAATTTTGAAAATGGGACTACACTATTGTAAAGAGTTACAAAATTAGTGGAACTTCTTGAAGGACAATGAGATAATTACAGACGCCATGAAGACTAGCATTTAAATTATTTGTAATTTATTTATTATTATTTTATTGGTTGTAATTAGAAATGAGTTAATATGGAGGTTAATTTTGAATTAATGATTTATTATTAATCTCGCATCATCATATAACATATCATATAGAAATAGGGATATGTCACTATCAAAATGTCATGTAGCATGTACATGCATCATTGTAATTTAATTTATATTGAGTTATAATTTAAATACAATGTGAATTTTATAAAAGTTATAAATTTAAAATTGCGTTTTGATGAGATCGTCAGGTGTTACATCTTAGCTTCTGTTAGCAATGTGTTACAACAATAGCATAAAGACGTGGAAACTTTCATTGATATGATGTTGAACATCACCAAAATTTTCAGAGATCAGGGTCATCAAGCCAAATAGACTGTTGTCCAAAACGTCATGAACTGCATGATGAAACCTGTAACTCCCGTCAAAGAACATATGATGCTGATCATTAATTATCAACATGAGATGGAAAAACATGGGTACTGAGGTAGATGGTGAGACACAAGTTGATATGATCATTGAGACTCTGTCTGACACTTTTGAGAACTTCAAGCTTATTATTTGATGAATAAGTTGAGGTACTCACTTCCTAAGTTGATGAAGGAACTACAAGTTGTTGAGACCTTGTTTGTGAAGGACAAAAGGAAGACTGGAGAGGAAACTTACTGAAAGCAAGCCTTCCACATCTGACATCAAAAGGAAACGCATGAAAGGTCTGAAGAAGGCTAAGAAGTAGATTTCGAAAGCTACGAAAGGTAATGGCACTGCAAAAGTGGACAAGTCGAAAGATAAGTGTCATCATTATGGAACCGCTGCCCATTGAAAATGCAACTGCCCATACTATCTTAAGGAGTTGAGATCTAAAGGTATAATACTTTTTATTGAGGCCTGTTATGTAGCTGACTCTACTTTTTGGTGGATTATAGACTTTGCAGCCGCTACCCATATATGTTATTCCATTCAGGGGTTCAGGTAAATCAGAAGGCTTGATGAGGGTGTGTTCAACTTCTGTTGGGGAAATGGAAACTATTAAATTGTCATTTGATAACAGCTTTATAGTTTTACGTGATGTTTATTATATCTCATTTTTTTAAGGACCTTATTTCAGTAGCTAGTTTAATAGAGCAAGTATTCAGTTTGAATTTCATTGATAAAGATATTTATATTTTAGAAATGATTGCTTAATTACTATTGCACTTTTGATAAATAAACCGTTTTACGTAAAACTGATAGTTCCAATGATATGTGACACTGAAGTGAATGATAATTCAAAAATGGATAGTAAAAGGTTGGTCTGACTCAATCGATCTAACATATTTATGACACTTACGTCTTGGCCACATGAGCCTTAGCAGGATTAAAAGATATGCAAATGATGCCCGTTGCAAACTTTTAGTATGAGATCACTACACACATGTGAATTCTGTATAGAAGAAAAAATGACTAAGAGACCATTTTCAGCGAAAGGTGAAAGAGCCACTCAATGACCCGAACTCGTACATAGTGATGTACGTACGCAATTGAATATCCAAGCAAGAAAAAGTTATGAATACTTTGTAACCCTCACTGATGACTACTTACATTTTGAACATATTTATCTAATGCACCAAAAGTCTGTAACATTTGAAAAGTTCAATTAGTACAAGATTATGGTCGAAAATCAATTAGAGAAATAAATCAAAACGTTACGATCTGACTGTGGTGGGGAGTACTTGCTAGGAGAGTTCGGAGACTTTTTTAACGAAGAATGTATTCTTTCTCATCTTACAGCACTTGGCACTCTAGAACAGAATGATGTGTCAGAGAGAATGAATCAAACTATGATGGATATGGTTAGATCCATGATAAGTTACTCATCCCTCCCAGATTCATTTTGGGGATATGCCTTGGAAATATCAGCATACTTTCTAAACCAAGTTTCGTCGAAGACAGTGCCTGGCACACCATATGAAAAATGGAATGGACGAAAGTCGTCCGTTAACCACTTTAGAACATGCATGTTTGTGGGATATCCCAAAGGAATAAAGGGGTATGTCTTTTATAGTCCGACTGATAAGAAAACATTCATAAGCACGACTGCATGTTTTCTTGAAGAAGATTATATAAGAAGTGTGAAGTCAAGAAGCACTCTTGTGCTAGAGGAATTATTGAGTGAGAGGACATCGACTCCCCAATCAGGAATTATTTCTGATTCAATAATAAAAGAACGACAGTTGGGGCCAGAGACTCTGGAACCTCGACGTAGTGGGAGGGTTGTGAGATAGCCTGACATGTACATGTCTTATGGAGATGCCTTAACAATAGTCTTAAATAAGATCATGATGAAGCTGCCTCCAACTCACAGGTCATGCCTGGTCCTGAAGCAAACCTAAGGCAAGAAGTCATGTACGTTGAGATACAATTGATGTATTCGAACGGAGTCTGAAAACATGTTGATACTCTTAAAGGGGTAAAACCTGTAGGATGTAAATGGATCTATACGAAAAAAAGGATCCTGATGTGCATGTGGAGACATTCAAAACTAGGCTAGTAGCTAAGGGATACACCTAAAAAGAAGGTATAGACTATGATGATACCTTCTCACTGGTATCCATGTATAAATCTATCTGAATCCTCATGTTCGTTGTTGCAGCCCTCAATTATGAAATCTGGCAGATAGACGTCAAGACTGCTGTTTTGAATGGAAATCTTGAAGAGCGCATTTATATGGCTTAACCAGACGGGTTCATGGAGAAAGGCAAAGAGGGCAAGGATTTGTGAACTGTTGAAGTCCATTTATGACTTAAGCAAGTGTCACGGTCGTGGAATATTAGATTCGACGAAACTGAAAAAACTTTGGTTTTAAACAGTTAGTGAATGAACCATGTGTGTATAAGATAATACATGAAGGAAAAATGATTTTTTTAGTCTTGTACGTAGATGATATTCTACTCATTGGAAATGATGTAGGAAAATTATAGGCTAAAATACAAAATAATCCCCTGAACTTTGATGAAACTACAAACTATACTCCTACACTTTTTTATATTTTTATACCCCTGTACTTACTAAACTGCAAAATATACCCCTCTATGACTTTTTTGGTTAAATTTAACATAAAAATTAACTCCATCCATTTCCCTCAATTTCCTCCATTATTTCCCTCCATTTTCATCCATTTCCCCTCATTTTAAGCCCTCATTTTCACTTTCAACACATTTTCTAGATCTGATTTTTTTGCTTTCCTTTAATGATTTTTTTGCTTTATTCTTAAAAAAACCCTGTTTTATTCTTAAAAAATCTGCTTCATTCATATGAGTAAAAACATATCCCTATTACTTGGAGGTTTTTTTGGTGGGTAGTTCTACTTATAAGTTACTTATATTTTGGATCGTTGCAATCCTAGAGAATTTTGTGAGAGAGTTTTTGTATTTTTAATTCATTTTTTGCTATAATTTTGTATTTTATTCATCGTCTCTCCAAAATTTGTTTTTCTTTTCATATTACGTAAAAAGACTCTTCATTTTTATGACATTTTCTATAGGACTTGACGGAACTTGACTCTCCAAAAAATTCATGACAGGTAGTGAAGATTGTTACATGGCAAATGTAATTCAAACCAATATTCATCCTTTAATTTTTTTTATTGAACTGAAGCTAAAGTCTCAATGATTTTCTATAAGAAATAAATTACAAATGTATTATTTATATGATTGGGAAAATAAAAAATATAACTTAGTTTATTGAAATTTAATAATGAAAATTTTTTTAGTAGCATATTTTTTTATGATGAACCATTTTTTAAGTGGCAGATTTTTTTAGAATGAAGCAGATTGTTTTAAGAATGAAATGAAATTCATTACAATATGGATGAAGCATATTTTTTTAAGAATAAAGAAGATTTTTTTAAGAATAAAGCAAAAAAAATTCATTAAAGGAAAGTAAAAAAATGAGGGCTTAAAAGTGAGGGGAAATGGATGAAAATAGAGGGAAATAATGAAGGAAATGGTTGGAGTTAATTGTTCTATTAAATTTAACTAAACACATCACGGAGGGGTATATTTTGCATTTAGTCAAAGTGCATGGGTATAAAATATATGAAAAAATGTGTAGAAGTATAGTTTACACTTTCATCAAAGTACATTGGTGTATTTTACATTGTTGGCCAAAATTATATGATGTCAAAATTTGTCTTGCAAAGCAATTTGATATGAAAGATTTTAGAGAAACTGTCTTTCTCCTAGGTATTCAGATTTTTGGGGATCAAAAAAATAGACAATTGGCACTGTCTCAGGCATTTTATTTTGATAAAGTGATGGATCACTTCAGTATGCAAGACTTCAAAGTAGATATCTTTCTTTCAAGCATAGAATTAGCCTCTCCAAGGAGCAGTCTCCCAAGACTCATCAAGAAGAGGAAGACATGAGAAATATTCATTATGCCTCAGTCGTAGGAAGTCTCATGTATGCAATGCTTTGCACTAAGCTAGACATTTGCTACGCGATAGCGTGGTGAGTCATTTCCAATCTTATCCTGTAATCGAGCATTGGAATGTCGTCAAACATATCCTTAACTATCTTAGGAGAACAAGGAACTACATGCTTGTGTATTCAAGTACTGACCTAAATATGATAGAGTATACTGATTCTGACTTCCAAGCAAATAAGGATTCTAGGAGGTCAACTTCAGGATCGGTGTTCATCCTAAATGGTAGAGTAGTTATACGGAGAAGTATCATGCAATCTTGAATTACTGACTCTACCATGGAAGTTGAATATGTGGCAGCTTGTGAAGCTGCTAAGGAGGATGTATGGTTTAGAAAGTTCTTGAAGATTCTAGAAGTTGTTCCAGAAGCTGAGAAGCCCATGACACTTTATTGCGATAACAATGGGGTTGTAGAAACTCGAAGGAACCAAGGATCCACAAAAGATCGAAGCACATAGAGCGTAAGTATCATCTGATTAGAGAGATTGTTCAGCGTGGAGATGTTATAGTAACAAACATATCGACGGTCAACAATCTAGCAGATCCATTAACGAAGACTTTGAGCAGTAAAGTCTTTGATGGTCATTTAGAGGGAGTGGGGATACGAGATTGTACACGCCTACTTTAGCCCAAGTGGGAGATTGTTGGAATTATATCCATAAAATAGGACGTAATAAATATTTATGAGTATTTATTTATTTCTCAGACATTTTATATTACTGAATTTAATGAACGAATGAAAGTTATTCTCTTAATTAAAGTGTGTGTATAATTTACTCAAGTCCTGAAACTATTATCAATGTAAGAAGAGTAAAGACTGGTGGGTCTTCTAGACAAACTCTTCTGAAATAGTTCAGAAAATTATTCACAGTCTTCGGATCGACTAAGAAATCGAGTCCGATCATGACTGTTTGGTTGAACCAATGGATGTCGATCATGGAGCATTAGAGTGGAGACTCTAACGGTTAATCTAGACATGTTATGAAACATGTTGAATGGACCAGTAATCAATTAGTGTAGAGCAAAACCATTTATCTAGCTCTAAATCTAATTGTTACACCTTAAGGGTATTTTCATAATTACTTTTAATTCTGAGGTGAATACGAAACTTGATCTAATTAGTTACGATCTTTGATATGACAAAGGAATGAGTTTGAATTGTTGGACAATATCTCGACTGTTGGGATTGTGATTCAACTATGTTGGAGTTGCGTGATTCACAGATATAGAAATTTATGGTTAGATTGTAAATGCAATAATATCACTTTATACTTTATTGATGGGTGTGTGAATAAATTAATCTGGCCAGGTACTCGATGAAATAAATCATTAAATAAGACATGGGGAATTTTATGAGATAATTCACTATTATGTCTTTCTTATTCACAGTCAATAAAGAAGTTAAGGAAATAATAATAAGAGGGGTAAAATGATAATTTTGCATCCCACTCTTGTTACTGATAATCACGAAAGGTAAACTGTTAAATATTCTGTGGATAATGAAATAACAGTATTTATTTGCACGAACAGGAAATGTAGCGCGCATGAATCGAGAGTTAATTCGACATCGAACTTATAGTGGAGTCATACGATGTCATGATTAAATAGGTTGGGAATTTATGGAGATAAATTCACCAAGTCTCTCTCCATCTTCTTGATTTTTCTTTTTTAGTTATTTTGAGAGCTCACACTCAATTCCTGACAAACATCCAATTGAGATATACTTATGAATCCTACGAGTGGTTGTTGGTGTGAAAATTGATTCAAGTTCTACAAAGACCAAAGAACGCGCAGCAACTAGTAGGATCCCACCAAATCAGATTTTCTCTGATACTTTGAATACATTTAACTGTGTATGCATAATCAGATGTGTGGTTATATTGAATATGATTAATTTGGTTGCTGTAAAAACTTCTGATATTCCGTTCACAAACCGTTCGTGGTTCACTGATTTTTCTCAAATTATAAAACCTGATCCAACATAGAATGCATGAATTGACACACTCTATTAATAGCAAAGGTAATATATGGTCTAGTAAATGTCAAATATTGAAGGGAGGCAACAATGCTTCTATAGAAGATAATATCAGACAATGGAGAACCAGCGAAACTACATAGGGGAGATTTAGGAGAACATAGAGACATACATGGTTTAGAATTCATCATATCAATCTTAAGAATCAAATCTTTAGCATACTTTTGCTGATTAAAAAAATATGCCAGATGAGTTTCTAAATATTTCAAGCCTTAAGAAGTATTTAAGATCACCTAAATCACTCATATCAAAAGTATTCTGCAAGTTATGCACAATTTTATCAATATAAATAGAAGAAGTTCTAGTTATTATAATATCATCAAAATATAACATAATATAGGTGAGATGAGTAGAAGTAGTATGAACAAATAAAGAGGTATCAGCTTGAGATCTAACAAAACCAATAAAAAGTAAATGAGTAGTAAATTTTCCAAACCAGGCTTTAGGAGCCTGTTTCAAACCATATAAAGATTTATTTAACTTGCATACATAGTTTAGATAATCTTTACTGACAAAACCTTAAGGTTGTGTCATATAAACCTCCTCAGTCAAGGTACCATCTAGAAAATAATTCTTAACATCCAATTGCCTCAAAGGCCAGCCATAGGTAACAGCTAAAGATAATAAGATCATAATGGTAGGTTTCTTTATAATTAGGCTAAAGGTTTCACTATAGTCTAACCTAGCTTGTTGGTGAAAGTCTTTAGCAACTAATCTAGCTTTGTGCCTAGTATGGTACCATTTGAGTGATATATAAGTTTATGGACCCATTTGCACCCTACAATGTTTTTATGTGTGGGTAATGGAACGAGTGTCCAAGTGTTTTGGGATAGAAAATCTTATGAGTTCTATCATTCCTTGAGTCCATGCTGGACTTTTGATGGTAGAGGAAAAAGATCTAGGTTGAGTCTTAAGAGATTGAACAGAAGAACTAGACGCTAGGAAAGCCTTCTTCTTAGATATCCCAGACTTAGACCTAGTATGCATTGGGTGTGTAGAATGACTAGTAATCCTAGACTGTGAAATATGATATCATGGCAAGTCAACAACAGTGGGAGTGGAGATATCATTAAAGCGAGTGGAATCAAACCCAAAAAAGAGAGGTGGTTGTCTAACATCATCTATTCCAGAATGCATGTCATGAGCACTATCAAGACTAGTAAGAGTAATGTCATTAAAAGAATGAGGATGTTTATCAATATGACGACCAGATTGCGCAATAAGGGCAATATGTATATCACTATGCTCAATATCAGTCTGTCTGTCAATATGTCTACCCGAGTGCACAATATGTTCAGTATGACTATTCATATGCTCGATATCTGATTCATGAATGACAGTGTAACGCTCCGATTCCTGAGGGTTAAACATGTTTGAAATTTCATAATTCACAAATTCCCCAATTTAATTAAAACCCTAATTTGAGAAACTCCCCAAATTGAAAACCCTAATTTGCCCTAATTTTAATGTTAAATAGCGGAAGCATAATTTTTTTAAAATAATATTAACTCATTAAAATGAAATAAATAATAAAGTGAAGCACGAAAATTCATATGTCATGAAAGATTAAACATGAATATTCATAAATATCTGAAATAACTGAAGTCATAATTAAACTTAAAAATCATAATCATGATTGCTATGGCAGTCCCTCACTCCTACTGCTCACCATCATCTACAACACAATAATTTATGGGGGGTGAGTATTAAAAATACTCAGTAAGTAAAGTCACATACTAATGAGTTTCACATGACATAAATGTAAACATGTAACTCTTGCAAATTTATTTCACACGTTCAGAGGTCACATAAAATACATGTAACAACACATTAATTTCATGATTAACATATAACTTGAACTTGTACTTATACATGCCAATACTTATACTTGATTGATCATAACCCGACTAGACATAGTCCTCAATTAACAATCTAACCAGAACTGTTTCACAACTTGAACTTGTAACATGAACGTAAACATGACAGATTGGGTGTCTTGAAACTTGATGTCACTTAAGGTTATCTGAACCTCAAGGACGTTAACATAAAAATGTTGACACCCAACTGTATAACTTGATAACATGACGTGAACAATCTGGTTACTTGATAACCAAGGGACATGACTAAGTCTACTTCTTGCTTACTTATCACTTTTTACTTGAATTAATATTCATATTTCACGTTATCACGTATACATGAGTAAACATATAACTTGTTCATGAACATAAACAATATAACTAATACATGTATAACTTAAAATATAATCATACATAATATGGTAAATAATTTCATCATAACATGGAAAACAAATAAAACACTTGATCATAAGATTGAACATAAAGAAATAATAAAACAATTTCACATTATATATTATACACTTATAACACGTGAACCGAATTATTATGTAAATTCACTTACCTGGATTCGCTATGAATTAAATTCAGCAACTAATGACCTGAAATCCAAGAATCCTAGATCACAACAAATTCGTATAATATCTATAATTATTTAATTAACTAAGTGAGGTTGGGAGCAGGTGGAAACCACATCGGGTGTAAATTATCAAATGGTTTAAAATGGTTCAACAAGGTCCGGGTGGTCTAAATTAGTTCGGTTATGCTATTTTGGGCCGATTCGGTCTGGCCGGGTTGAACTGGTCTAGTCTGACCGAGTCAGTTCAGTTTGGTATGGTCTGACTGAACCGGCTTGGTCTGGTTTGGTCTGAATGAACTGGTCTGGTTCAGGTGAACCTGTTCAAAAGAAGGGAAAACAAAAGAGGGAGAGAGAGACGCAACAGAGGGGGATCGAAGGAGAGAGATAGAACGGAGAGGGGGAGGGAGATGAAGAAGAGGGAGAGAGAGACGCAATAGAGAGGGGGGACAAAGGAGAGAGAGAGAACAAAGAGGGGGAGGAGATGAAAAAGAGGGAGAGAGACAAAACAGAGAGGGGGAGGGAGACGAAGGGGAGAGAGACAAAATAGAGAGAAAAGAAAGGAGAACATGAAAATTACCCAATTGAAGCTTGCAGGCAGCAATACGATGACGATGCCAAAAGGATGTAAATTGCTAGAATTGAAGAATCAAAATTTCAGAGAGAGAAGAGGAAACATGAAAGAAAATAGGAGAAAGAAGGGAGATAAACTTACTTAAATTAGAATGGTGAAGAAGATGAAATTGAAAGAATGAGATGCAAATGTTCGATTGAGGGAGAGAGGTTGCCAAAGAGAACAAACGGAAGAGTGAGGGAAAGAGGTTGAACCATAGTTATAAAGGGGGGTTTCGTGAAATAGAAATGGAGAAAAGAGGGATTTAAAGAGCATTAGATTAGATGGGAGTTACACACTAAGGAAATAGTTATGTTTCCTGCAAAAATAAATGGAGGAAAGAGGGGGAGTTACATGGGTAAGCTTGAGATAAAAGCAAAGAGAGATTTGGGGAAGATGAATGAGAGAGAACACGTGTGAGGGAGACAAATTGGGTTGGCTTAGTGTGTAAGCGAGTGCATATGTGTGAGTAAGTGTTTGAATTACAAAATAACCCATATAAAATACTTGGGTATTACCCATATAAAATACTTGGGTATTACAGACAACATCAAATATCTCACTAGAAATAGAATTAGGATGAGGAGCAAGTTGTATATCAGAAGCAGAATGCCAATCAGTGAGAAATGAAGTACCTTTGTCATGTAAAGAAGAAGCAATGAGAGGTAAGATGGAATTATACATGTTTGTTGAAAGCTAGAAGTTGGAGTATTAGAAGAGTCTGTAATAGCATTAGTAGAAGTAGCAAAGAGAGAGAGATTCATCAAATAAAACATGTCTTGGCATGTAACACCTATTTTTTGAACATCATAGCATAAATAACCTTTCTGATCCAAGGCATAACCAACAAATACACATTAAATGGTCTTAGGCTGAAATTTGATTTTCATATAAGGTTTAAGGCTTGGATAACAAGCACAACTAAAGACCCTTAGGTGAGTATACTCAGACACTTTACCAAACAGTTTCTCGTAAGGAGAAATGTGATTAAGAACATCATTAGGCATTCTGTTTATAAGATATAAAATAGTGGCAAAAGCATAGTTCCAAAAGGTATGAGGAATAGAAGCATGATATAACAAAGTAAGACCTATTTCAACAACATAACTATGTTTCCTCTCAGCAATCCCATTTTTCTTAAGGGTATAAAGGCAAGTCCTTCGATGAACTATACCATGTTCTTTTAAGTATGATTGAAATAGGAGGCTGGTGTACTCACTAACTCCATCATACCTAAAGGTGTTAATTTTGGATGAGAACATATTCTCGACCAAAGGTTTAAACCTCATAAACACAGCATGACCATCAGATTTATTACAGATAAGAAACAACCATGAATATCTAGAAAATTTTCAGTAAACACTACATCATACCCCACACATCACTATGCATAAGTTGAAGAGGAAAACTATAAACAAATTCAGAAACAGAGAAAGGAAGTTTAGCCATTTTATTGGTGATACAGCTAATACAAACACTTTGAGCAGTTAAACAATTATTATAAGGGATGTGAGAAGTATTCAAAATTTTCCTCACAATATTATGTGGGGTGTCCTAGTCTATAGTGCCAGAGAAGATTATGGGATTTCAAGCCAACAAAAGCAGTATGAGACCTAGGCAGATTAGTAGGGATGGGGTAAATACCATTAACACTTGGTCTTTTATGCAAGATTGCCCATGTTTCCTTGTCTTGAATGTTGGAAAAAAGTAGCATAAAAAATAAATATGCAGTTATTATTAGATAGAATTTTTAAACAGACAGAAGATTAGAGGAGAGTTGAGGAACACAATACACTTGGGAAACAGGGAAGGATTTAGTAGAAGTATGGAGAAGGCCAAAACTTGTATGTATGATAGGAAAATTCTATCCATTGCCAATAGAGACAACATCTTCACCATGTACTCAAATGTGGTGAAGATGTTGTGTAACTCAAGGGAAAGGTGGGTGGCGCACCCTGTATCAGATAACCATACGTGGGAACTATTGGAATATGTCCATAAAGTAGCATATAATAACTATTTATATTTATTTAGTTATTTCTCAAACATTAGTGTTATTGAATTCTTATAAATAAATTGAAAGTTTTATTTTAAATTAAAGTGTGTTTATAAATTACTCAAGTCCTGCAACTTTCATCAATGAACGAAGAGTGAAGACAGAGGTGTCTCCAGACGAATGAGTCAGTATGCCAAAGGACCAATACGATCCAAAATCGTAAACGAGCCAATAAACTTGGGACTCAGGTTCCCCTTGCGACCAAAACGCACAACACCCTTCAATGTTGTAACTTTGAGAAACAGATGATCTCCCACTTCAAATTCGAGATCATTCCTCCTGACATCTGCGTAACTATTTTGCCTACTCTGAGTGGTCTTCATTCTATCTCTCATTTTCTGAATAGCTTCATTCATGGACTGAACCAAGTCAGGTCCCAAAATCTTTCGTTCGCCAACTTCATCCCAATGAACCAGCGACCGACATTTCTTTCCATAAAGTGCCTCAAATGGAGCCATACCAATCGTCACCTGATAACTGTTATTATAAGAAAACTCCACGAGTGCCAATTATACGTCCTAACTACCAGAGAAATCCAAGACACAAGCTCGAAGCATATCTTCTAATGTCTGAATCGTTCGCTTAAATTGCCCATCAGATTGCAGATGAAAAGCTGTATTGAAATTCAACTGTGTTCCCAAAGCTTTTTGTAGACTCCGCCAAAAGTTTGACGCGAACCATGGATTCTGATCTGATACTATAGACACTGAAACCCCATGAAATCGAACAATCTCACGAACATATAACCGAGCCCAATCCTCAACTGAAAATGTAGTCTTACTAGGCAAAAAGTGTGCAGACTTGGTAAGACGATCCACCACAACCCAAATGGAGTTAAAACCCTTTACCATTCTCGGTAGCCCCAAAACAAAATCCATAGTTATATGTTCCCACTTCCATTCAGGAATACTTAAAGGTTGTAAAACCCCAGATGGTCGCTGTCTTTGAGCCTTGATCTACTGACACACCAAACATTTATTAATGAACTCAGTAATGTCATGCTTCATACCATCCACCAATAATGTAACTTTAAATCGTGATACATCTTAGTACTACTAGGGTGGACAGTGTATGGTGAACTATGAGCCACCGTGAGCAATTCCTGCCTAATGAGTGCATGTTTAGGAACACACAGTCTCCCATGAAAGTGAAGAGCTGAATCATCACTAATTTCAAACCCTTGTCTTTTGTCTGAACCCACTTCACTATGAGTCAGAAGCAACTCCGAGTCTGAATTCTGTGCATCAATAATACGCTGCTGTAATGATGGTTGAACTGTGAGCTAGGCTAGTTTTGCTGTAGTATCCTTCAGCAACACTTGAATCTCAGCACGTTCTAAATCCTCCAAGATATGTCCTTAAGAAGTAATAAGAGCTGCTGAATGAGCTGATTTTTTACTTAAGGCATCAACCACTACATTTACCTTTCCTGGGTGATAAATGACCTCGCAGTCATAATCCTTCACCAATTCCAACTAACGGCGTTGCCTCATGTTAAGTTCTTTCTGAGTGAAAAAGTACTTAAGGCTCTTATAATCTGTGTAAACCTGACACTTACAGTCATACAAATAATGTCTCCAGATCTTGAGGGCAAAAACAACTGCAGCCAACTCCAAATCATGAATAGGATAATTCTGTTCATAGGGCTTGAGCTGACGAGTTGCATATGCTATGACATTTCCCTGTTCCATCAAAATGCAACCCAAACCTCTTTTAGAAGCATCACTGTATATTACAAAGCCGCTCTTACCATCTAGAATGGTCAACACTGGTGTGTCACTAATTTTTATTTAAGGCTCTGAAAACTTTTCTCACACTCGGTTGTCCAAGAAAAGGTGGCATTCTTCCTGGTCAATTGAGTAAGTGGGACAATAATCTTTGAAAAACCTTCTGTAATATCCTGCTAAACCCAGAAAACTGTGAACTTCCCCAACTTTATCGGTTGAGGCCAGTTAAGCACTGCTTCAATCTTAGACAGGTCAACCGAGATTCCATCTTGAGATACCACATGACCAAGGAATGACACTTTCTGAAGCCAAAACTCACACTTCTTGAATTTGGCATATAACTGGTGTGTCCTTAATGTTTGCAAAATAATTCTGAGATGATTCATATGTTCGGCCTCCGATCTAGAGTACACCAAAATATCATCAATAAAGACAATCACAAAAGCATCCAGGTATTCCTTGAACCCCTGTTCATTAAATCCATAAAGGCTGCCAGAGCGTTAGTTAATCCAAATGACATCACTACAAACTTGTAATGATCGTAACTAGTGCGAAACATTATCTTAGAAATATCTTCATTTCGAATCCTGAGTTGATGGTATCCTGATCTTAAATCAATCTTAGAGAATACTAATGCTTTCTGAAGTTGATCAAACAAATCCTCAATGCGCGGTAACGGATATTTATTCTTGATAGTGACTTTATTCACTTCCTTGTAGTCAATGCATAGCCTCATTGACCCATCTTTCTTTTTAACAAATAACACTGGAGCACCCCAAAGTGAAATACTGGGTCTTATAAAACCCTTATACCAGTAATTCTTGAAGTTGATCTTTAAGTTCTTTCAACTCTATAGGAGCCATATGGTACGGAGCTTTGGATATAGGGGCAGTGCCTGGCACCAACTCAATATGAAAATCCATCTCTCGAGGAGGATGAAGTCCCGGTAAATCATCAGGAAAAACATCCAAGAATTCAGAAGCGACCGAGACCAATCCAATATCAACACGTGTCTTAGTTGTATCCACAACATAAGCTAAGTAACCCCAGTTACCACGATCAAGTAGGCGATGTGCCCGCAAAGCAGATATAACCTTCGTATTGAGCATTGCTTGGATCCCCTAAACTTGAAGCTAGTCCTACCAGGAGGTAGGAATCGAACTTCTTTTCGATAACAACCTATGTTGGCATAATTTGCAGCCAACCAATCCATCCCTAGTATTACATCAAAATCATGCATCCCTAGGGCCATAAGTCTATCACACATAACATTATCCGCAATCATCACTGAACAACTCTCTATCACCTTATTAACTAGGAGGGAAGCTCCAAAAGGCATAGAAACACATAATTCAAAACCCAAAGGCATAACAGGCAATGATGCATGAGTTACAAACAAAGTAGAAATAAAAGAATGTGTGGATCCAGAATCAATCAATGTGAAAGCTGAATGTCCTAGTACAAGTAATGTACCTGTCACAACTGCATCTGACTGCTTAGCCTCCTCATGAGTTAATGCAAAAACTTTTCCTTTAGATCTACCACCAACCATTTCACTGGTCTGTCCATGAGCAAGCAGAGGGCACTGTCTGAGGTAATGCCCAGTCTTTCCATACTTAAAACAAGCATTTATCGCCTTAAAACATTGACCAACATGATGTTTGTTACATGTAGCACATAAGGGATTTGATTTGATCATCTGTTGTTTTGCATTGTGAGGAACCTGATGAGAATTCTGTGATTTCCTCTTTCTATGAAATATTTGCTCTGACCGAGGTGGTGCACGTGGTGGAAGATTCTGTTCCATCAGTAAAGCTGCCTCAACCACTGCCGCGTAGGTGGTATGCTTATGAAGTGACACTAAACCCTTAATCTTTGGACGCAGTCCTCTTTCAAAAGTCCAAGCCTTTTTTATCTCGTTATCCACATAGTGCGTGGCGTACCGAGACAATTCTTCAAATTTCCGCTCGTATTCAGTTACACTCATAGCTCCTTGCACAAGTCTGAGCAATTTGGCCTCCTTCTCTGTTCTGATTGTGATCGGAAAATATTTCTCAAGGAAAAGTTCCTTGAAACGATCCCATGTCACTGGATTACTGTCGATGTCATGAGCTCTCCGTATGAGCTCTCACCATTTTTGAGCCTCCCGCGTCAGCATAAATGTTTCGCAAATAACCATCTGAATCTCAGAACATGGCATAAGCTGGAAAATCTGCTCCAGTTTTACAATCCATTCATCAGCTAGCAATGGATCAGATGAATGGCCATCAAATTCAGGTGGATTCAGCCTCCTGAAGGTCTGTATCAACTATATGTCCACTGGTGTTTGCTGTGGTTATTGTACTTGTTGTGTCGGGCGAGCTGTCTCCGTCTGCCTTAACAATTCTAAGAACCCTTGAAACATCTCCACCATAGTTGCTGGAGGGTCGGCAGTAGGATTGATTGGTGCGTGACTGTTGTTGCTCCTCGTAAGGGGTGTCATCGCACTGCTACCCGTAAACCCAAGACTTACCAATGTATCACTCAAAATAACATAAACATAATCAAACGTGTCATAACGAATCTAAAGCATATCAACTGATTCAATTGTTAAAACATATATATAACATGCGTACCTGACTTGTAAGGTGATGGAGGAGCAGAATGAGCGACATGCCATACTTTTTACGTAGAAATATCCACAGAATCTAAAACCATGGCTCTGATGCCAAACTGTAATGCCCCGATTCTCGAGGGTTAAACATGCTTGAAATTTCATAATTCAAAAATTCCTCAATTCAATTAAAACCGTAATTTGAAAAAATCCCCAAATTGAAAACCATAATTTTGCCCTAATTTTAACATTAAATAGCGGAAGCATAAAATTATTTTAAAATAATATTAACTCATTAAACTAAAATAAATGATTCATTAAACTGTAATAAAGTGAAGCACGAAAATCCATATGACATGAAAAATTAAACATGAATATTCATAAATATCTTAAATAACTGAAGTCATAATTAAACTTTGAAATCATAATCATGCTTGCTATGGCAGTCACTCACTCATGCTGCTCACCATCATCTGTAACACAATCATTTATGGGAGGTGAGTATTAAAAATACTCAGTAAGTAAAGTCACATACTAATGAGTTTCACATGACATAAATGTAAACATATAACTCATGCAAATTTATTTCACATGTTCACAAGTCACATAAAATACTTGTAACAACACATTGATTTCATGATTAACATATAACTTGAACTTGTACTTATACATGCGAATACTTATACTTGCTTGATCAAAACTCAACTAGACATAGTCCTCCATTAACAATCTAACCAGAATCGTTTCACAACTTGAACTTGAACTTGTAACATGAACTTGAACATGACAGATTGAGTGTCCTGAAACTTGATGTCACTTAAGGTTATCTGAACCTCAAGGACGTTAACATGAACATGGAGATAGAGAGATAGGAAGAGGGAGAGGGGGGAGAGGGACAAAAGGAGAGTGTTAGAGCGAGGGAGAGAGAGAGGGGGGAGATATAGAGTGAGTTACAGAGAGAGGGAGAGAGAGATGGAGAGAGAGAAAGAGAGAGGGGGAGTGGGAGATACAGAGCGAGTTGGAGAGTGTGTGAGGTTAGAGAGAGAGAGAGCAAGAGTGTGGGATAGTGATACAGAGAGTATGTGTGTGTGTGTGAGATAGAGGGGGCGAGATAGAGAACGAATGGGTGAGAGAGAGAGTGAGGGAGGGGGAGGGACATATATAGATAGAGAGAGGGGGAAGAGAGAGATAGAGAACAAAAATGACCCCTAGAGAACTCAAAATCGTGGCTAGTCATTGGTCGTTCATACAATGGGCCCTGGACATTGTTGGGACACTCCCCATGGCACCTGCCCAAAATTGTTTTTTATTGGTTGCAACAGATTGTTTCACTAAGTGGATCGAGGCTGAAGCTTTTGCCAAAATTCGTGAGGAAAGAGTAAATGGGTTCCTATGGAAAAACTTGGTGTAAAGGTAGAAGATATCCCAGATCTTGGTATCTGACAACGGACTTTAGTTCACCGAGAACTTAGTAAAGACATTTTGTAAAGATCTAAAAATCATGAATCGCTTCTCCACGCCTTACTACCCACAGGAGAACGGGCAAACAGAAAGTTCAAACTGAGTCATACTTGAAAACCTGAAGAAACGGTTGGAATCCGCCAAAGGAAAATGGGTGGAAGAGCTACACGCAGTCTTATGGGCATACAGAATGACCCTGAGAGCAACTAGAGGAGAAACTTCGTTTGCATTAGCATACAGAGCAGAAGTGGCCATTCCCATAGAAATTGGAAGTCCCACCATCATATTCGAGCTAAATGAACAACAATATGGATAACCCCTAAAAACTGTCTCGATGAACTAGATGGAAGAAAGAAAGCACCCCTGATCAGAATGGCCCATTACAATCAGAAACGGAGATCTTATTTCCAGAAGAAAGTAAGGAAACGAGAATTCCAAACAGGAGAACTGGTCCTCAGAAAAATCTTCGAAATGGAAGAGAAGCTCGTGCCAACGTGGGAAGGAACGTACATCATCCGTAAAATAGGAGGAAGCGGTTATTACCACTTAGAAATAGGAGAAGAAGCGAAATTGCAGAAACCATGGAACGCAATTCATCTAAAAAAATATTTTGTGTAAAAAATGTAAAAGATCCATTAATGAGACACATTTCCCCTGATTTTTTCCCACAAGGATTTTCTACATAAAAAAATGGTGTCCATCTTCTCTCCTCAGCCAAAAAAACTACTAAAAAGAAACAAAAGGGCATTAAAAAGTTATTGGGATAGGCAGTTCATAAGTTCTACTCTCAAAAGGAACTAAGGGCATAAAAATGTCATTGGGATGGGCAGTTCATAAGTCCTACTCCCAGAAGGAACTAAGGGCATAAAAATTATTTGGGAAGGGCAATTCATAAGTCTTATTCTCAGAAGGAACTAGGGGCAAAAAAGTCCTTGGGATGGACAATTCATAACTCTTACTCCTAGGAGGAACTAAGGGCATAAAAAGGTCATTGGAAGGAGCAGTTCATAAGTTCTACTCCCAGAAAGAACTGAGGAAATAAAAAACCCTTAAGCTATACTCTCATAAAGAAAAATAACTGGAGAAGGAGAAATCATGGAAGCAGGTGACCCCAACAAACTCGCTTGCAATAAACGGAAAGGAAAATTCCAGCTTCAACAGATGAAAAGTAGAAACGGACAAAATAGGTAAACACACTCTTGCCTAGACATTTCTTGAAATCAAGTATTTAAAGGACTAAGTAGTTGATGATTTTACTTAAATTTTAAACCACAGAAACTATTAAAAGGAAAGGTATCTCTTATTGCGTATGGAGATTTACTAAGAACAAGATTGATTGATGAACTTATACCAAGTGTTAGAAAACAAAAGGAAATGAAAAAAAACATATTGAGGAAAGGAGTCATTTCATTAAACAGTGAGAAAATTACAAACTGATTCAAAAAAAGTACAAGGAACTGAAAACGTGCAGGAAAAAAAGGGAAAAGATACTAAGTCTCCGTAGTAACATCAACAACTGCTTCAATGGTGGAAGAGGGAAGCTTAACCTCAGGATCAATGCGCTCATCAGGAAGGGGGACCGATAATATACGGGGAGGTTTATCAGTATTGGTGTCATGGTAACCATCGTATAGGCAATCTGCTCATACTCACCGATCATGGACTCGTACTCAGCTGCAAGACCAGCCTCCCATTCACGCGACTTAGCCAACTCATCCTCGACCTCAGCTAACTTTAACTCAATGATAGACAAGTTCTCCCCACTTATCTTAGCGGTCCTCTCTGCCTCTCGCAATGATCACTCAAGCTTCGACTGCTTTCCATGGCCGCATCAAGCTCGAAAGTCAGACGGGCAATAACCCGTTGAAGGTCAACCTCCACCTTCATGAGATCATCCCGTTCTGAGGCAACGACACCATAATCTTTAGTAGTCTCCATTACTTTTCTCCTTCAACCGGCTACCTCCTCCTCAGCAGCGTGAATGTCCTCATGTAGCCCATTGTGGTAAGTCATAGTCTGTTCAATAAGTGTTAGTTGGAAAGAGATTTACGTTGGAAAAATAAGGATGTAAAAAGACCAAAAATAAAAATACCTACATCAGAGCATGACTCAGGCTAATAACTTTGTCATGAATGGACATCTGGCGGAGTACAAGAGCATCCACCTCAGACAGAATCCCCTTCGTAACCACGTGCAAAGAACAGGAGTCCTTCAAGAAACTAACATCAGTAGGAACCGGTGGAGCCGCGGGGTATCGCCGCCACCTCCAAACACCCATCTCCTTGAATAGATGTGGAGAACCAGAGGAAGGGGAGACTGACTTCTTAGCAGGTAAGAGAGAAAGCGCGAAAGTCTTCTATACAACATGAGGAACCTCATTTGCAACGGGGGCAGGGAGATCAGGGACTGGGGGACTAACGTCCCCTAAAGCGGCACCTGACTAGCTGGTGTTCCCCATCCTTTGACGCTTGCCCTCGCCAGGTACCCCCCACAGATTACTCCTTAGACGCTTTGACATCTCAAGCTTTTTGTATGTGAAATAGAAAATCGCGTCATGTTCAGCTTCTTCTGTGTAGCTTCTTGTTGAGCCTCACGCTCTCTTTCTTCCTAAGTAAGCCCCTCTTCTTCCTACTCTAATTCTAAAGATTTAGAAGAGCTTGACCAGACCACTTGACAGAAGGCGGGAATAGGGATTGCAACAGGAATAGCCCGAGGGACCTCTGTTGTAGAAGATGACGGAGCAACAGACTTGGCAACCAAAACGGGCACGGCCGTGACTTCGATCTCTCTCTTTTGGTTAAGAAGATATCTTCAGTCATGCTCTAAATAATAATAGGTGACACAGAGTCGTGCAACTACTTCTTTCAGGGTAAAAGATCTCTTGTTCAAGTTCTTGTGTGCACAAAACAAAAAAAAGGTTAGTATTTAGAAAAGATAAACGTAATAAATGAAACAACAAAACAGAAGTGGAAAAGAAAGGGGAGCCTCGACCACTTACTGAACTCTCCCCAGATACGGGGAATGACCTAGCGGCCGTCACCACCCCAGTTTCCACCTACAAGAAGAGTATCATTCTCCTAGCCTTTATCCCCGGTGGGGAGGTCAGTGACTAGTCCTCCCCGCTTCTCACTCGCGCAGGAAGCTAAATAATAGCGCAGATTTCACTATGTACACAGCGTAAATTTCATCTACACATATATTCAAATTATGCATCCTATTGAGGGATTTAATCCCTAAAAGAACCCTAAAAGTACTATGGGTATATTGGGAAGGGGCGAGATTGAAAGTACTAAAAAATTCTCGGAAAAGATGAGACAAATGAAGTTTTAAGCTTAATACTATGTACATTGAGGCTAGAGAAATTTGGTAGGGAGGATTATATGGGAAAGATTTAGGGATTCCTTCTCCGAAACCATAGACTACGTTTGGCAGGAAGGCATCCCGGTGAAGGGCAAGAAAGTGGTTGAATTCATTCTTATTTCTAACTAGGGGAACAGTGACCTTAAATTGATGCTCATCCATTGCTACCAGGGAAAGAAATGTGAAAACAAAAAAGCAAAGAATTAACAAAGACAAACAAGGGAAGAAGGGAAACTTACAGAAAGAGAGGAATAAGCGTGAAAAGAAAAAAAAATGAGGGAAACCAATGTGATATAGGCTACGGACGCCAAAATCAAGTTCAAAATGTTTAATAGATTTTAAAGCAAAAAGATAACAGTTCTGAAAAAGGGAAGGGAAAATGTTGGGCGCATAGGGAAGAGGTACAATTAAATGATTACTGCTGGTCTAACTAAAATGGGCGTGCCAATGACAACGCTACCGTTGGAGAAAAGAAAACCTAACGGACAGAAATATGCATAACGCAAGAATTGTAAAAAAATGACATGTGTGGGGAATGAAAAACAAGACCTACACGCATGCATATCACGATAAGATAAAGATGACATAAAGACGAAATGAAATTTTCTTGGGCGACACTTAATATTTTGCAGAATTAAAGAAGATCTGAAATTGATACAAGTGAACCAGAGCCACTCTCCCAAAACTGGACGCGTGCTGAGAACATTCATTGTACCTCCACGAGCATCGCCGAAGAGCAATGAGGGGCAAATGGATAAAGGGGACCTACCTAGGACTCGTAGAAATTAGTAGAAAAACATAAACTGGTAACGGGCTGAAGTACGAGACACTCATAAACAGATTATCACTTCAAGAATGGAGACCGTCTCTTTAGGGATGAGAGATCATTACTTCAAGAACGGAGACCATCACTTCTGGAATGGGGAATCATCACTTCAAGAACGGAGACCATTGCTTCTGGAATGGGGAATCATCGCTTCAAGAACGGAGACCATCGCTTCAAAGACGGGAAAGAACATCAGAATGGGAAAAGGGGTTCAGACCAACAATCAAGTGGCCGTAATTGATTGAGTAAGCTGAATGACCTAGATAAGACAGATTGATAGGTCACCAAGTGGTTGTGACTAATTGGCTCGGAACCACATGAAATCATCAAGTGGATGTGAGTGATTGGTGGCTAAGCGAGACAGATGGGAAATGAGAAAAGGAAAAGGACTCATACCAAGTATGGTGATCTCACAAATAGGTATAAACCCCCAGGCATAATGAGTGCCTCCTTTTATATTAATTATTTTAATCAAACCCATATAATTTAGATTGCCTATATAAGGCCAATGTATTCAATGAAATGGCATTTTTCAAGACAATTGAGGCATATACGACATAGAGCATTTACCCATTATAATTTCGTGCTCCTAAAATCTTCCTCTATCTCATTAATACACACATAAGTTTACACTTATCAATTCTTTTCTTTTAATCGTTAATTAGTGGAAAAAATCCTTCACAGTCACATATCTTAAATAACATGGGATTGTGCCTCAATACACCAATCATAATTCTCCTGAGCAAAGTGGAGTTACATAGAGGAGAAATAACACTTATCAAAATGTCATTCGCAATATTATGAGTCATTCTACACTTCCAGAAAGTTTTTTGGGGAGAAGCTCTCAAAACAGCTATATACATCCTGAATCGTGTGTAAAGCAGCTCCTGAGATTTCGTTTAAGATGTGGACGTGACATAAGCCTAGTCTTAGGCATTTACATGTTTGGGGATATGTTGCAGCAAAGGTCTATAACCCAGACATAAAGAAACTTGACCCTCATACTATCACTTGTTATTTTATTGGGTATTTAGAGAGATCAAAGGGTTATAGATTTTATTGCCCTTCCAGGCACATAGAGATTGTTAAGACTTCTCATACAAAGTTTGAGAATGATGATTCTAGTATGAGTCTAGATCATCGTAAATTTTCATTTTCTCAATAGCAACTTTTACCATGGATTCATATAAGTCTTTATATTTCATATTCTTCTTTCATACCAACTGGTGTTTTTATTTTAGATCATGCATTCCTACCAGTTGATTCTCAAGTATTGCCTGCTTCAGTTTCCAATCAACTAAATTTGCATCCTACATCTACTTCTGACCTAGTTAATGAGCCTTTACCCCTTAGAAAGCCAACTCGAGTTCGCCGACCTGCTATACCAAATGATTTTAAAGTGTATGTTAGTGAGGTTGACGTAACTAAAAATGAGGATCCCATTTTCTTTTCTCAAGCCATAAAAAGTCAAGAGTCCAAAAAATGATTGGAAGCCATGAAAGATGAAATGAAGTCAATGAGTGTTAATAATGTCTGAGAACTCGTTGATCTACCAGATGGACGAAAAGGCAATTGAATGCAAATGATTTTTTAAACTAAGAAGAATTCACAAGGAAATGTTGAGTGGTATAAAACAAGACTAGTAGCTAAAGGTTTTAAGTAGAAGCCTGCTGTGATTTTTTCAGAGACTTTTTATCTGATGTCGTCGAAGGACTCATTAAGACTTATTCTTGCCATTGTTGCACACTTCGATCTTAAGTTACATCAAATGGATGTGAAGATAACTTTTCTTAATCGGGATCTTGATGAAGAAATTTACATGGTTCAACCAGAAGGTTTATCATTCAAGGACAAGAAAATCAAGTTTGTAGGTTGAACAAATCAATTATGGATTGAAGCAAGCCTTCATACAATGGTATTTAAAATTTGATCGTGTGATTACATGCCACAGATTTAAAGAAAATGCAGTGGACAATACATATATATTAGGGTGAGTGAGAGTCGTTTTATTACTCTTGTCTTATATGTGGATGATATTTTGTTGGCCAATAATGACATTCATTTTTTACATGATACCAATTTTTTCTTATCAAAACATTTTGATATGAAAGATAATATGAAAGATATGGGTAATGTAGAATATGTTCTTGGTATTAAAATTCACTGTGATTGTATTGCTGATAGAATTGGTTTATCTCAAATAACATATGTTGAGAAAGTGTTAAAGACTTTTGGCATTGCAAATTGTTCACCGGGTGAAGTTCCAATTGCAAAAGGGGATATACTTTCTGAAAATCAATGTCCTAAAAATGCAATTGAGCAAAGTCATGTTGATTCGGAACAATATACATCTGTAGTGGGGAGTTTGATGTATGTCATGACTTATATTCGTTTAGATATAAATTATGTAGTTGGTATGCTTGGAAGACTTCGACAAAATCCAGGCATCGCACATTAGAAAGCCCTAAAGAAAGTTTTGAGGAACCTTCAGTGAACTAAGGATTTCATGTTAGTCTACAGAAAATTAGATAACTTAGAAGTGATTGGATACTTCGATGTTGACTATGCGAGTTGTCAAACTAGCATAAAGTTGATTTCTGGTTATGTTTTCATGTTGGCTCAAGGTGTTGTTTCATGGAGAAACTCTAAACAATCCATCATAACATATTCTAATACTTATGCAGAGCTAGTACGTTGTTATGAAGTGACCAAACATGCATTTTGGTTGAAGAATTTTATTGCAGATCTAAGGGCTGTAGATTTCATCTATAAGTCTATTATGTTATTTTGTGACAATGAGGTTGTGAAAAAATATGTGAAGAATGAGAAATTGACTAAGTACAACAAGCCTATTGATATCAAATACTTTTTTGTGTGACAGAAGGTCAATGAATGTATCGTTGAGGTGCCCACATAGAGACACAAAGAATGATTGTAAGCCCCCTTACAAAAGGATTACCCTAAAGCTTTTAAAGAGCATGTGATTCGAATGGGCATTCGTGAATCATGGTCATATGACATATGATGTGTTTTTCCACATTCACTTTTACATTTTTGTAGTTAGTCATTGATATTGTTATTTGATGATTTTTGTTTTCTATTTAATGAAGTGTGATGCATCAATATAATAATTTATATATATATATACAACTTGTGCACTTGCTACTTATATTGCCTGAGAGTTTGTTAAGCTCCAATGCATGGGCTAGATATGGGATTAGCTCCATATCGGTAATCCCTCACTCTATACAGGTAGTTGGTGGTTTCTTGTAATATGTCTAGGTGACATCAATGATTGTATGAAGCATACTAGTGATGAGATGTGCAATTTATGATCACATGTAGTCTACACTTTATTTGCTCAAGTCCTAGATAGAGTTGATTTTGTGACTATGTAATTGTCATGATCCAATATTAAGGAAGTCTATGGATGAGAGTGTTTTGAAGTCTTAATCCATCTATTTTGATCATTATGGTTTTCAAAACAAAAGAGTGGCCACTCGAGTTTCCTATAGTTATTGCAATCCTATATGTCATTCTTTTAAAACAACTTGAAGTGCATGGATCAAGTGAGAGATTGTTAGAAAAAATTTCTTTTCTGAAAAATAAAAATTATTATTTTGTGGCCCTTGCACTAATTTTTCTTTTAATTAGGATTACGATGTAATTATCATTATTTGATGGGTTAAATTATATATATCGATTCTGTGATCTAACTGAATATGTAATACTGTTGGATTGTGATTTCGAACTTATGAGATTAAATCTCAACCATTCATATATAATTCTATGATGAGAAAAGATAATTATGTATTCTAATTAATAAGAAGTCATCCCACATGAGGCAATGACAATATATATATTACAGTACATCAATTATTCATAGTCGCCAGAGTGGGTAGTGTTCTATAGAGTTTTATCTCGTAGAGAAGTTGAAGATCTCAAATGATGAATTCATTCTCAGGTACGCACAATGATTTAAATTCATGATTTCTAAGAGATGCCCTAATCGATTTATTACTAACATATCTTTCCCCTTCCCTCTCTCTCTCTTTCTCTCTCTCTCCCTCTCTCTACCTATCTATCTATATCTCTCTCACCCCCCCCCCCCCAATTTTCACAAATTGTTAAAGATTGTTTTTGGGTGAGTCAATTCTTTAATTTTTTGCGTTGAATTTGACTTAGACTGATTACTTATTCTCTTCTCCATTTTTTTAGATTTTACCATCTCTTTCTACCTCCCTTGTAAAAAATTTTAGAATGAAAATAAATTATCTGCGTCCAAAATCAAATAGCTTAGTTAAAGATGTCAAAGCAGTGTCGCCATTACGTCTTCTTCTCTTTCTTCTCCTTTATCTCAGAAATACCCAATGAGTTCTTTAACTCAAATTTAAAAATTTCAAGGAAAACCCATTCATAATTTGAGTTCGGCCACTCATATTTAAAACCTTTAACAATCTCAGACTAAATAAGGAGTTTTGTAACTCATATTTAAAAAATTACAAATGAACAGGAATAATTCACGGTGCTCAGCCACATCAGCAAAGTGGAGAAACGATCAAAGTAAATGCCATGGAAACATTAAGGGAATGGTGGAATTTGTCACGTTGACGGATCTGAAGAAGCTAATCTTGAGTCAAGCGCCTAGTCACGATAGCTGAAATGTAAAAGTTGCATAGGAATTCATGAAGGATAGAGAAGTCGATCGAGAGAACCGTTACCACTATTAATTTGGTAGCAATCACAACCATCACCGGATTTGTGACACTACACCAAAATAATTCGAATTTAAAAAGGTGTTATACTCATAAGTAAAGCTCAGTTATTCCCCTAAAAGATGAAGCAAATCTTGGAAGATAAACTCAATCTCAAGAAATATTTTGTTTATGCTTGTTTTATTTCGGGAATTAGTTTGTGTTACAAGCCTATAAGTACATGTCAAAATTGTAAATTGAAGGATCATCGAATACAAGCCATTGCAACTTGTTTACTCTCGTATTTACTTTCTCTTCTCTTGATATTTTTTGTTTTAGAGGAAAAAATTTCTTTACATTTTGGTGCTTTCATTGAGAGCCGAGAGAAAAAGCTCGAGAGACAGACCCACCCAAAAATACTAAACATGCCTAGAACCAGTTCCAATGCAGCCTACAATGGAGACAACGAAGCCAGAAACATTAATGACAAAACAGATCAACCAGCCCCGCTAGCAGAGGTACTCTAGATAATTCTGACTAGAATGTGAGAGATGGAAGAAAGGAATATAGAAACACAGCGCGATGCATGGAGAGTTATGTAAGATCAGGTCCATGCTCTTCAGCAAGAGGTGGCCCAGACGTGTGTTGAGGTCAGTCAAAGAGTCAATGATGAGGAACAAGACATCCATTCTGAGAATAACAGGCGAGAAGCGAGATAAGAAAATCATGAAAATAACACGAACATGCAACAAGAAGCAGGAGAAATCCAGTCTCAGAGCCAAGAAAATGAGAATGTAGAGGAGATGCGCCAATCAAGAATAATCACCAAGGAAGTCGTGGAAAAATTATTGGAACGAGGAGATGAAGAACCTGAGGAGTAATGGAAAAAGAGACCTCAAATCTCTTACCCGTACCCCGTTAAGTCTAGAGATTCTAGCGGCTCCTGTACCCAAGAAGTTTGTGGCCCCAAAGTTCAAGTGTTACGAAGGAAAGACTGATCCATTTGATCATCTTCGTCGTTTCAGGCAGATAATGACACTATATCAACATGAGGATGAACTGATATGCAGAATGTTCCCAACCAGTTTGGATGGAACGACCCTAAAATGATATCATTCACTTCATGTTCATTCGATTACTAACTTTGTTGTTATGTCTTCTATTTTTCTGGAACAGTACTCCACATAGCAGTAATGGAAGACACGAAGTATCTCCTAACGATCACAATCAATGAAAGAGAATCATCACGGGAGTACACCCATAGGTTCAATGATGAAATGGTGAAGGTCGAAAATTATGTCGATCGGGTGGCCAGACTGGCTTTTAGGAAAGGATTGAGACCAAACTCACCCTTGTTTGAAGATTTGACCAAAACAAAACCCTTATCTATGGCAAAGACTTTCCAATGGTGCCAGAATTATATCACACTGCAAGAAGAAAAGAAGAATCTGTTGAAAGCAAACAAATAAAGAAAGGAAGAATCACATAAGCGAGGGAGGAACACCAGATCAGAAAGGAAGAGAATTGACAAAATGGAAAAAACCAAGGAAATGGGAGGAAAACGGGGAAGGACAGAATACCAGAGGTGATACTCGAGTAGGGTACATCCGAAGGACAAGGTCTACACACCGTTGACCCTCCCAGTAAATCAGATCTTGGAACAGATTAAAGACAAACCATGATTGAAAAGACAAGCACCGCTTACAAAAGAACCCAGCTACAAAGGCAATGATAAGTTTTGTTCTTTCCACAGAAGCAATGAACATTACACCAGAGATTGCTTCCAACTCAAAGATTATATTGAAGAACTTATAAAAGATGGATATATGCACCGATTTATGAAAAAGAATAACAGAAGCGAGAGACAGAGAAAGAAGATCATGGTGATGAAAAGCGTGACAATGAGAAACAACCTCTTCGCATTGTCAGCACTATCATTGCATTGACAGAACTTGAAGGAACAACAATGAATGAGAGGAAGCAATACTACAAGAAGCTGATGTTGGAGAAGCGCATAAAGAACCACTCATCTGATGACAGGAACCTCCCGTTAATATTTGATTATCTAGATCTCAAACATGACAGACATCATAATGACGCACTTGTCATTTTGATATAGGTCGGTAATTGCCTCTTGAGAAGAGTTTTGGTGGATGATGGATGTGCAGTTAACATTTTGTACCGAACCACGTTAGAAAAGATGTCCATAGGATATTAGAAGCTGTAGGGAACCTCGCAACCGTTGATGGGTTTTAATGGAGCTATCAGCTACGAGGAGGGGATCGTTACTCTCCCTATAAGAGCTAAACCTTTTAATCATATGACTGAGTTTGTGATTCTAGATACTTCATCCCTATACAACGCCATTCTAGGAATAGCGTGGTTGCATAAGGTGAAAGCTGTACCGTCAACCTTCTATCAAGTGTTGAAGTACCCCTCATCAGAGGGAATCAAAACCATCAAGGGAGACCAGGCTTCAAGCCGCATCTGTTTTATATCAGCATTAGAGTCAGCCAAGAAAATGTGTACAGAAGAAGCAAAGGTTAGACAACCAAATGAAGCAACCTAATAGCAATCAAAAGGCGAAGGGTCAGATGGCCTGAAATACGAAGCAGGGGAACAGACGAAGCTGGTGTGCTTAGAAAAAGGAACACAGAAAATGACAAACATTGGCACTTGCCTCGAGCAAGCAGAAAAACACGTGTTGATCGATTTCCTATGAAGGAATAAAGATGTTTTTGCTACTATTGCGCAAGAAATGCTTGGGATTCCAAAAGAGATTATATGCCACAAGTTGAACACTGATCCGACAGTAAAACCAGTAAAGCAGAAGAGAATGAGTTTCACACCAAAATGGGATAAAGCAATAAAAGAAGAAGTGGGTAAGCTACTGGACGTAGGGTTCATCAGAGAAGTTGACTACCTGGAGTGGCTGGCCAATGTAGTGATGGTACGAAAAAAGAATGGCAAATGGAAAATCTGTGTGGATTTCACTTACTTAAACTAAGCTTGTCCAAAAGATGACTATCCGCTTCCCAGAATTGACCAAATGGTGGACGCCACATCCGGACATGAACTCCTTAGCTTTAGGAACGCTTACTCCGGATATAACCGGTGAAATTGTTCCAACCTAATCAAGAAAAAACTTATACTGAATATGACATCTATTTATAAAGTAATGCTCTTTGGGCTGAAAAATGCAGGAGCCACATACCAGAGATTAGTGAACAAATTATTCCGAAGTCGGATCGGGAGAAATATGGAGGTGTATGTGGACGACATGTTGGTAAAAAGCAAAGAATGAACGAACCATATCCAAGACCTAGAAGAGGCTTTCTCAGTCCTAAGAAAGAACTCAATGAAGCTGAACCCGGAGAAGTGTACTTTCGGCGAGCTGCGGGGAAATTCCTTGGCCACTTGATAACTCAGCGGGGGATAGAAGCTAACCCACACCAGGTGAAGGATATAATGGAGATGAAATCCCTGAGGAATAAAAAAGAAATTCAAGGACTGACTGGGAGACTCGCGGCGTTCAACAAGTTTATTTCTAGATCAACAGATAAATGCAAGTTGTTATTTGATAAGCTAAGGAAGAACTCTATAGATAAATGGGATGAGGAGTGTGAAAAGGCCTTTAACAGAATTAAGGGGTACTTTACAATGCCCTCACTACTCTCAAAACCAACACCTGGGGAGCAAATCCTCTTATATGTTGCAGTTTCAGAAACAATTGTGAGTGTTGTGCTCATTCGAGGAGAAGAGAAGAAGTATAAGCCCATCTACTTCGTCAGTAAAAGCTTGGTGGTAGCAGAGATGAGATATAAAAAGATGGAAAATTGGTACTGACCATCGTAAATTGGTACTGACCATCGTAATTTCCATGCACACAACATTAGAGTGTTGACAGACACACGTGTTAAAAGTCTACTGCACTCCTCAGAGGTGAGTGGAAGAATAGTAAAATGGGCAATTGAATTAAACCAGACTGAGATCAGCTATGAACCCAGAACTTCAATCAAGAGGTAAGTGTTAGCAAATTTCGTCACAGATTTCACTGGAGAAGTGATTAGTCCAGAGCAGCCTAAAGAAATAGATGATGAGTTTTGGAAACTATATGTTGATGGCGCTTCTAACAATAAGGGAGCTGGAGTTAGGGTAGTGGTGCAAACCCCATTTGGAGAAACGTTAGAACATTCTATCTCATTTGGATTCAATACGTCAAACAACGAGGCTGAATATGAAGCGCCAATAGCTGGAATATCATTGCTACAAGAATATGAGGAAGCCAACTATGTTGTGATTCTATGTTAATTGTCAAATAGGTAATGGGAGAATACGTAGCTGAAGATGAGATAATGATAAGTTATTTACATCAGGCAAGAGAATTGCTGAACTCGTTCAAATGCTATGAGATTCAACAAATTTCAAGAACTGAGAACGGACACGTAGATGCGCTAGAAAATTTAGGCTCATCTTTACTATTCTCAATAAAAGAAATGTGCCTATAAAATTCTTGGAAAAATCAAGTGTTCAGTCCTCGTCGAACATCATTGCTGAAGTAGAAACCGGAGAGGAGCCCAGCTGGCAAGACGATTTAATCCTCTATCTTGAAAAAGGAGTACTCCCTAAAGAACACTCCTAGCGAAAAAAGTTCAGCAACAAAGTGCAAGGTACATATTAATAAATGGAATATTGTATAGAAAAACTTTTTCAGGACCATGCTTGAAATGCTTAAAGGAGAAAGAAGCATAGCATGTCCTAGCTGAAATTCATGAAGAAGTATGTGGAAACCATACTGGAGGAAGTTCATTGGCTCACAAAGTCATAAATGAGGGATACTACTGGCCTGTAATGCATCGAGACGCCAAGCGATATATAATGTAATATGACAGATGCCAGTGATTCGCTTCAATCACCAGAATGGCTATAGGAGAACTGAACACAGTAGTGAGCCCATGGCCCTTCATGCAGTGGGAGCTCGACATCATCAATCCACACCCTATGGCACCAGCTCAGAAGCGCTTCGTGCTAGTAGCCACATGCTATTTCACGAAGTGGGTAGAGGCAAAAGTTTTCGCGAGAGTCAGGGAAGAAGAAGTTAAGGTTTTTTGTGGAAAAACATAATATGCATAGATGGAATACCAAATATATTGGTCTCAGATAATGGACTACAGTTCATAGGAAAAAATGTTAAAGGCTTCTACGAAGGACTGGACATCACCAATCGCTTCTCTACTCCATACTACCCACAAGGAAACGGGCAATTTGAGATGGAATAGTATTATACTCGACAACATGAAGAAGCGACTAGAGTCAGTGAAAGGGAAATGGGTAAAGGAGCTACCAGCTGTATTATGGGCATATAGAACTACTCCTAGAGAAGCCACTGGAGAAACACCGTTCGCCTTAGCATTCAGGGCAGAAGCGGTAATTCCTGTCGAAATTAGAAACCCAACAGTGAGATCAGAGTTGAATTAGCAACACAATGATGAAATCCTCAAGAGAAGTCTAGATCAATTAGAGGAACGAAGATAAACTTCCCTAGTCAGAGTAACGCGTTATAATCAAAAAATGAGATCTTATTTTTAGAAAAGAATGGAAAAACAGGAATTCCAGAAAGGGGATCTAGTCCTAAGAAAAGTCTTTCAATCAGAGGGGAAGTTCAGGCCAAGTTGGGAAGGACCGTACATTGTCAGTGGCATAAGAGGAACTGGGTACTTCTACTTAATGACAGAGGAAGGAGCAGACCTTGCAAATCCATGAAATGCGTTTCGTTTTAAAGTACTTTGTGTGATTATGATTTGTAGTGAATATTTCTCCCTATGGTTTTTCCTCGCAAGGGTTTTCCATGTCAACTCTCTAACTCATCTTCTAGGAAAACAAGGCAAGGAACTAAGGGTGGAGGTCCTTGGGAGGGGAAATTCATAAGTCCCACTCTCAGAAGTAACTAAGGGAGAAAATCCTCAAGAGGCGCAGTTCATAAGTCCTACTCTCAAAAAGAACTAAGGGCGCAAGTCTTTGGGAGGGGCAATTCACAAGTCCTACTCTTAAGGAAACTAAGGGCGCAAGTTCTTAGAATGGGCAATTCATTAGTCATACTTTTAGAAGGAACTAAGGGTGTAAGTACTTCGGAGGGGCAATTCATAGGTTCTACGCTCAGAAGGAACTAATGGCACAAGTCTTTTGGAGGGGCAAGTCGTAAGCCCTACTTTCAGAAGGAACTAAGGGCGTAAGTCCTTGGGAGGGGAAACTCATAAGTCCTACTCTCAGAAGGAACTAACGGCGTAAGTCCTTGGGAGAGGTAATTCATAAGTCCTACTCTCAGAAGGAATTAATGGCGCAAGTCTTTGGGAGGGGCAATTCATAAGTCCTACTCTCAGAAGGAATTAAGGGCGCAAGTCCTTGAGAGGGGCAATTCATAAGTCTTACTCCCAAAAAGAACTAAGGACATAAGTCCTTGAGAGGAGAAACCCATAAGTCCTACTCTGAAAAGGAATTGAGACACAAGCCTCGGTGGTCAAAGGGCAAGAACAGAAGAAAGAGAATCGTTAAAAAAAGAATAAAAATGTGGAAGAATGAAAAGTTGAAAAGTCTATAAAGCTTCAGAGGTTGAGCCTAGACCAGAAGGCAGGGCTAATCTAGAACAGAAGGTTCTAAAGCTCGTAATATAAAAGCTTCGAAGAGATAAGCCCAGACTAGAAGGTAGAGTTGGACCTTGACCAAAAGGTAGATGAAATTCAAACCATAAAACTCAGAAGTTCGTAATGAGAAAGTTTCAGAAGCTGAACCAAACCAGAAAACTCAAACCAGAACACCAAAAGCTTAACCATTTCAGAGGTTATTATTTCCTTTCAAGTAGCACATGTGGACATAAATGAGGTAAAAAAATTTCGATTAATGATTCTGATTGAAATAATTTTGAAGAAAGATAAAAGGGAAAGAGTTTGAAAAAGCTTATACATTGATAAAATTGAAGTACATATAAAATTGCATCTTGCTTAAAAAAACTAAAGGGAAGTAGCATCCACATTTTGCACTTCTAAAGAGACCTCAGTGGGGGCTAAGGCAAATGGAGCATCGTCACCAGCTTCAGGAGGGTTGATCTCAGGTCGGCCTACATAAGTAGTGGATTCACTCTACTCATCAACAGGAACATCGCTCTATAACCCACACTATAAATCACCTGCTCGGCTTCATTGAAGAGGGCCCGGTACTCCTCTCTAACCCCTTTCTCTTTTTGCTCCAGAGCCTGAGCCTTCCTTGCCTCAGCAGCTGTCAAAGACTCCTCAGCAGCCTTTAATGCATCCTTTGCAGCTCCCAGAGATCCCATCAAACTTGAATCTCTACCTTAGCCTCATCAAGTTCTAACGCATGTTTGTTCACTGTCTCATCCAGCACAGACTTTGACTCTTTCAGTTGAGCAACTTCATTGTGAAGACCTTCAATAATGCCAGCAGAATGGGCTACATCTCTTCGAAGCTTCTGCAACGTCAAGTCTCGTGTAGCAAGATGCTGTTGAAGAGCATTATGATGAATAAGGGCTTGAGGAAAAAACAAAGATGACAAGAAAAATTAAGAAAATAGTTAAGGAAAGGGAAAAGGACAAAGAGTTGTACCCTGACAAAGTCGTGGCTGAGAAAAGAAATGAGGTCACCGATCCCTGAGCTGCGAGTCCTGACCAGATCAGCTTCAGAATTAATTCTACGAGCAACTGCATGAGATGACTGAGCATCGTCTAGGAAAGAGACTATCGAGGGTATGTCGGTAAATTTCCTGAACCGCCAAGGGGCAGGACCACCAACAGCACCCTGAGATCCAAAAACAGGGTCTTGACTGGTATTTGGTAGAGTTGGCGTGGGAGAAGTGAGAGGGGGAGGAGTAGCAGCACGGGGGGGG
>QANY01010971.1:1853474-1990665 GCA_003255025.1 Datisca glomerata
GGGGGGGGGGGGGGGGGGGTAAATCCTCGCCCTGAACAGGGAAATGTTCAGAACGGAAGGATCCCTACAAGAACTGGTCTCGTCTGATCTAGGGCGAGTTCGCCTCCCAACTTCACCCACCATAGTGTAAAGACGTTTGGACATGATCATCTTCTCCTTCACTCTCTGAAGTAGGATATTCTCCCATGAAGAGTCAAAAGCAAAATTACTTGGGGAAGATTAGGGCGAATCTCTCGCTGGGCAGGAAGGAGATGATGGAGTAGATGTGGTAAATGGAGCTGAACGAGGAACCATGGACATGTCTCGTGGTAGAACCGACAGTGGTACAACAACGAGAGGCATGACTGGACTTGAGGGTTGAGACAAGCAAGTGTGACGTCCCCGAGCGGGTCTATGAGATTAGACCACTTTTTGTGCCGGCAACGAAAGGCAAGAATCAGCTTCTCTGCGGTCTCCTAAGTTATGTAGGGCTTCTTATTCTGAAGCTTATCTGTAGGAAAATAGAGAGCCAATATAAGAAAAGAATCAGTAGTAAAAAAAAGATAAATAGAGAAAAAAGCAACTAAGAGCAGATTTAAAGGAAACCGGAGTTTGGAAATAGGGCTACGGCAACTTACTGAAAGTCCCCCAATTTCTGGGAATTCTCCAGCGGCCATCACCGCCCCAATTTCTGCCAATGACCTGAACATCCCTCTCCCAGTTTTTATCACCCGGGGAAATATTGGTCACCATCGGTCCCCTCTTTTCTGAAGTTTGATTAGAAATGTAGTAAATCTCATCCCTAGGTTTGATTACATAACAACATCTCAATTCATCGACCCCTAAATCGAAACGAAATGTCATATTCAATGCCTGAAAACCAAGGAGAATCTTGTAAGTATTGAGAGTGAATTGTGAAGGGGCAAGGCCACACCAGTGGAAGAACTCCTGGAAAACCGGGAGAAAGGAAGTCTGAGACCCAAGACGAAGTACATTGGACTTAGGGTTATTTGGTATGGGGGCTTACAAGGGTAACTCGGTGCTCCACTCTCACCTAATACAACTATGACGTCAAAAGGGAAAGCTTCATGAAATATGGAAAAAAATTCATTAAGTTCAGCTAGATTTCTAACTAAGGGTACAATAGGCTTAAATTTGACCACACCCCGACTCATGGCTACTGGAATTGTTAGTGGGAAAGAGAAGAAGAGAAGAGGCAACATAAGACTTATGAAGAAAAAAGAAGAAAAGTAAGCAAAATGAAGTGAGAGAGTGAGAATTTATATTGACTTGGGGCAAGAAGGACTATAGAAATTAATTAAGAAAAATGAAATGACGACTGACCTGCTCTTAGCGAGCACGCGAATTAGAACCACGGAACATACCATTATGAGAACAATAGAATGAAACAAAAGAAATCACACGTAAGCCTCAAACACACGTCATTCGGTAAGGCAACTCTATAGTTGTTGATCACTTTTGCAAGTCATTATTATTGCAGGTGACAATGAATCTAATGTCAAGGATCAAGAAATCATATCATTACACCTGATGAAGAAAGACTTCATCAAGTGTAATTTGGGCAAATGAACAGGAATAATTCTCGGTGCTCAGCCGCGTCAGCAGAGAGGAGAAACGATCAAAGTAAATGCCACAAAAGCATTAAGGGAATGGTGGAATTTGTCACGTTGGCGGATCTGAAGAAACTAATCTGGAGTCAAGCGCCTAGTCAGGGCAGCTAAAATGTAAAAGTTGCAAAGGAATTCACGAAGGATAGAGAAGTCGATCGAAAGAACCGTTACCACTGTAAATTTGGTAGCAATCACAACCATCATCAAATTTGTCACACTGCACCAAAATGATTCGAATTTAAAAATATGTTATATTGATAAGCAAGGCTTAGTTATTCCCCTAAAAGATGAAGCAAATCTTGAAAGATAAACTCAATCTCAAGGAATATTCTAGTTATGCTTGATTTATTTCGGGAATTAGTTGGTGTCACAAGCCTATAAATATAGACCAAATTGTAAATTGAAGGATCATCGAATTCAAACCCTTGCAACTTGCTTACTCTCGTATTTACTTTATCTGCTCTTGATATTTTTTGGTTTAGAGGAAAAAATTCCTTTACAACAAAGAAAAATAGTGTGTAAATGGAGGGAAATGGGTAAAATGGCAGTAACAATGGATCTCTTCTCTTCTTCTCATGCGGAAAAGGAATAGCGTGCATAACAGAATCAGGTTTCTGTCAATTTTGACGAAAAACTATCATAGAAAGGTATGTTTTGAAATTTCACAAACTACAATGATAAGAAAATATAAAAAAAAAGTTAAAGATTATGGTTTCATTTTAACCAAACTACAAAAACATATTTTCCATTTTATTATTTCAAATGTAATATGACTTTTTTCATATAATCTTTAACTTTTATCACATATGAAAAAATAAGTTACCCTGCACTAAACCTTGATCTAGCATTCCAGATTATATTAACACTTAGTAGATCAAAATCTTGCAATATACTTTGACTAGACTACAATTTTGCAGTAATTAAGTTCAATAGAAAAGTTTAAATCAAATGGAGACTTAAACATTTCTCCATAAAAAATGTCAAATTAAAAGAAAAAATTAGGGTCCTAATTTTTTTTCTTCTCTCAAGTGTATTTTTAAAAAATTTCTCTTTTGACCACTTTCATTAAAACTGTAGTAAAAACCTGAAGCACGTCTTAAAGAATGTTACCAACCATGTTTTTAGTTATTAATTTTTAGAAAACGATATTATTTTCTTTATTTTCATCTTTTTCCTACCTTTTTTCAAATATAGGTTCCCAAAAAAATTGCAATTATAATTTATTTTACTCTTCACTGCTTGAAAGGTTCCAACATAAAAGTTCAAATGATGGTATTTAAACCCTTCCGCTTAGGGGTGTAAAAAACTGACAAAACTGCTGCGCTTCGGTCAGTCTGAAGATTTAAGGTGATTCAGTTCAGTCTCAGTTATGCATTTAATGTACGGTTTAATTTGGTCTGCGGTTTTTGTGTACAAACCACGTTGAACTGAACCATGTTCTTCATATATAAGGTCATTTTTGCAAACCTTAATCCCTACTTTAATCGCCACCGTCAATCTCTCTCTTTCTCTCACTCTCACTCTCTCTCAGACAACCTCTCTTCATTTTCTTCTTTGAGTCTCTCTCTCTCTAACTCAGACTCTCATATGTCTCTTTACTCTCCTCTCTTTGAATAAACCTCGTCGTTGCAACTCTTCTCATAAACCGCACTGAACCGAACCGAACCTCAACCACTAACACCCCTACCTTCGTTTCTAGGTAATTTCATCTTTTCAAAATACAATATAAGGTTGTGATTATGTATTTCTATTAAACCATTTTAAGTGACTTTTTTTAGAATATATTTGAATAGATTCGGATCTTCCTATCCTATTGGGATAAACAGGAGATAATTTTGCCCAAGCAATAAGTAAACTCAATCTAATCTAAAAACCAAAATCCATCCTGTAAAAATAGCATAGTTGAGAGATAATCCATGAAAGCATTCTAAATTAGCTCTCAGTCTATAAAAAAAATTAATCAAGAACTCAATGAATTAGACAAAAATGAAAATATAATGAAAAGAGAGAGATGGGATTGCGTGAGGTGCTTGCATGTCAACGTTGGCTACTCTTGGTGGCTCGATGTCTCCGATGGCTCGCTGGTTTGAGAGGGTTTCTCGGTGAAATCGCGTTAGAGAGAGATGGGAGAGAACTAATTCTATTATGTACTGAAATGGGTAATTTTGAAATTTCATATCTTAGTCAGTTGCTATATTAGTAGATGAATCATTTTTACAGCTACTATTATGTAGTGGCCATTGTTGTGAATTATTTATATAATTGGGCTACTTATGCCAAAAGCTCAGTTTTTCCCCTAAATCCAATGAATGTTAATTTTTTGAATCTCAATATTTTTTAACAAAATATATTTCAATATTATTTAATGTAGATAGACCAATCAACAAAAAAAATTGTATAATAAAATTGGGTTGAGAAATATTACTATCAATATACAAATTACGTACATACCAATTAGGTTTGGATCAACTTATTTATCAATCACCAGAGATCGAGACTGTAAGATGGGTCTACAGGACGGGACGATTCAGGCATGATGAAAATCTTAGCTCGACCAAAAAGTTCAGTTTGAATCCTAGCACAAACGGGTTTAGAATGAAAATAAATTAAAAATTCACAACTGAGACGAAATTGGTCCTTTGAGGATTTCGAAATCATTTTTTGTGAGGCTTAGAGAGAGTGTGAGTGAAAGAGAGAACAAACATGGTATCTAATTTTCTGAAAAAATTGACCTTTTATTTTTTATCGTGATTGTGTTTTTTTTTTTAAAAATGACGCGTTCACTTACATTTAGAATCATATGAAGTTAGGAATCGATTTTCTTAAGAATCAGATAAAGTATGGAATGGCTAGGAAGAAAATTCTAGAATCATATTAATGCGTTTATTAAGTGTTAAGAATCATAATTAGGAATCAAATTATTATAAATAAGAACGATCATTTGTGTTTATTAAGTTAAAAATCAGATTAGAATATATGACGTACTAAAATGTCTTTCAAGAAAATAAGTATTGTTTTCTTTAATTAATTATTTTAAGAGCATAATGAACTTTTCATAATCCATTCTAAAATAATTATAAATGTGAAATCACATTATCACCTATCTGTTATGAATCTCATTCCATGCAGTCAACGTAATCAATTATGTTCAAAACTGTAAGACCCGCTCCGAATTGGATTCTGAACTATAATAAATAATCAGAATGACAAATTAAGATCGAATTTCCAGAAATTTATTTCTATGAAAATCAAATAACTGTGTCATCATTTTCCAAAAAAGGCGTCATACTCGTTCTTTTAAAGACGATCTCCCCCATCATTTACTTGTCAGTTTTTTGTCCTATAACAACAATCACACCCAAAAACTGCATTTCTTTTAAAATACTTTCAAATCTAAATCCAAACGACTAGGTAAGTTAAATGGTAATAACTGAATCTCTAAATATGTAAATCTGTTTTTTAGTGTAAGTTTTTAATCGTTTTGACAAAAAATCTAAGTTCAAGTTATTTTAATAGTATTTATTATAACTAGGCTATTTTAAAAAAAGTCATAAAAATAACATTGAGTATGAAAAACATCAAAATTAGCCATTTCCAGGGTGGTGCGCTTTTCAAGAAAAAATTTAACGCTAAAAAAAATTCCTGCAAAAAAAGTGGCGGGGAATTCGATGTAGATAGTATATATAACATATACTGTATACATTATACATTATATTTACAATGTATATTATATTGACATTTTATTTTCTTACCAAATCTATGGTTTTTAAATATATATGTTGTATATTTAATATATTTATGGTATGTATTTAATTAGTATATTTCACATTAGTTAGGTTTTGTGATATTAAGAATATTAGATGATATTTTTCATTATTTATTATATGTAGTATAATATATTCTGTAATAAATGTAATTATATGATCATTTCTTGAAATCTTAAATTTTATTAACACGAAATTCATACAAACATACTCATAATCTCACACACACACAGATACACACACATGTTCTTCAATACATGGTTGTTTTGATGTTATTGTGTGGGGTGCTATTGGTAAGTGGATGAGTACCTAGATCTAGTAATTAGCTAAAACATTAATTGATTTATCAAGTTAATTAATTGGTTAATTTAATGAACTAAAATAATAATTAATCAATTGGTTAATTTTATTGTAGGAGAAATGGGATAAATAGGGAAAGAGATAATGAATTGGTGATTTGTGGTGAGGGGAGTAGGTTGGGTGGGGGAGAAGAGTGGGCTGGGTGAGGAGGGCTGGGAGGTGAGAAGTTGGAGAGGGAAGGGGGAGTTTAGACTGGGTGGTAACAGACTGGGCTTGAGAATGCAAGCTTAAGAGTTTAGTTTAGTAGCTATTTTTTAAAGTAATTACACTAAATAGACAATTTTTTAAAGTTAGCTTAAGAAATAACAGGTTTTTCAAAACTATAGGTAAATAGTAGTTTTTTTGTGCCACATCATCAACCAACAGTTGATTTATTCTTGACGATTTTAACCTTTTATTACAGATTAACAGTCTGATTTTGTGGGGCCATATCACTTAATCAGATATTCTGAATTTGGTGCATGTCGTTAAATGCAATCGTTAATATATATACATATATTAGTTTAAATCAAATTGATAATAAATGATTGATTCAGTTTCCTTTTCTATAGATAATTTATGTTATGGAAATTATCTTTTCCATTAGTGTCATAGCAAGTCCAGATATTCAACTTTGTTTGAAGAAAAATCAGTATAGCTTCGCGTTTATTATTTCTTCAATAACGATAGATAATCTCAAAGCTTTACAGTTTCACGTTTCGATGAAAAGTAGTGTGATTCGATTTGGTTCTTCATCCATATTCTATAGACATCTCAAGGTACACAGTTCCTTCTCCATACATTATTGCTAGATTCAATCATTGAATGTTAGTTTTGTTAAAATCTTATTTTTCATCTATTGTTTTATTAGATTAGCATAATGGATCAATCATTGATTTCAATTTCATTTGAGTATTCAGTTGTTTAGTAATGTTTAATAAAATAATGAAATTAGCTATTTCATGGTCGAATATACTCTCATCAATATGTTATTTACAATCTGTTATATCAAAGACTGATTCATATCATAAATTAGAAATTTGCAGTAAGATGATAGAAGAAATAGATTGAAGCTAGCATTGGTCTATTGACAAAGCTTTTTGTTCTTGGTGATTAGTTGATGGCGTTAATGGTCTCATCCCCTCACTTCTGGAAAATGAAGAAGAAGGACTACACGAAGAAGAACTACTTTGGTTTCGTGAGATGGAAGTTTTGCTTTAATTTTTTTTCACCTTTATTTTTATTAGTTAATTGACAATTGATGGTAGATATTTTTATATATAAGTAATTAGTGGTTACCAAAACTGTAGTTAATTTATTGTTCTTTCCTTTTTTTCGGTAATATCTGATTGGTGGAATTTGAATTTGTTATTCTTGTTAATAAATGTTTCGAGGGAACTGATTATTTGAAAGGGTTATTGTGTTGGAAATCAAGGTGCGTCACGGGGCGGAGGTGTGATGCTTTTAAAAAAATAAATCTTTTAAAACTTTATCGATTGAAAATAAAAACTATTCCAACGTTACGATTTCTAAAAAAATAAAAAACTTTTATTGAAAAATATTTTTCTCATCTGATCCATTATATATCTATACGTTAAATCTAAGGCATACAAATATATGAATTATACCTCTTGTAGTCAATCAAGCGTCATTACAAAACAATGAACTTGTAATCTCACGAACAACAGACTGCGAGATCCACACCAAAATCTTCGAAGCCAATCTTCAAACACACTAGGACGTGTGTGCGCATGTAGAATAAATCAAAAACATTTTTTCTATGTACTTAACACGTGAGATCTAGAGATTTGGAGAATGACTATTGTGAGACAAAACTCTAAGAGAAAATTATAGAACTCACAGAGCTTCAATTAACAATTAATCGATCAGATTGTTCACTTAGCTTAGGATAGCTTGTGATTGCTCTCTGAGACCAATAGAACATTATCAATATGTATCTTTTAGGTTAAAGCCTCCTTAGATTTTAGATGTAAATAATAAATTAATTATTTATCTGCAATGGCATGCAACACTCCAGTGCCATGTGTTATTGTAATGTCATGTGGCACTACAATAACTCCTGTCAGATCTCTGAATAAAAAATTAGAGACTGATACGTGTCAATCTAATATGTCACGTGACAATTATCCTATAATTTATTATTTATATTAATAAGATAAATATCTAGATATCAGTTAATTTAAAATTAACTTATCTGATCTCTCAATCAATTAACGTATCTGTTAATTAACAGATTATATAAACTAAATCAAATTATTATCTCATAATAATTTAATATTATTTAATTTCATAAATCAAATATTCTTTTTCACTAATCGATCAACACTAAATTAATTGATATTATTATTTAATTATAATTGCTGAAAATTATAATAGATAATTTTATTAATTAATTTTAATTAATTAATTACATATAATTATTTCATAAGCAAGTTAGTCATTTTTTTATGTCCTGAAATATTCACACTCTAAATTGTGCAGTACAGAGGTGACTCGGGGACCATGAACCTATCATTTTAAGCTGCAATAAACTATATTATTAATTAAAATTTTTAATTAAATGATCTTATTTATTAATTTCATTATTACTCCACTATAAATATGAAATTACACTCTTAGTAATTACAGAATATTTTTACAAAGTATTCTCGTGTAGTTCATTGATATGGTCACTTCATTTAGTTATGTCCTCCAATTATTGGTTCATAAATTAGAGTTGATCAAAATTACCATTTTACCCTTCTAATTACTTTTTTATCCTTAAATATCATTAATTCACTAGTGAGCAGTCAATTTATAATCATATTATAAATTTGAGTTCAATAACCATTCAGTTTCAGAATTAACACTTAAGTGAACCAATATACGATTTATTAGGAAAGCTTGGATTTCAATCCTTGTAAGATCATGTTCTCAGCCATACATATCACTGAATCTCCAAAATAAAAGTCACTAGTTTGTTTTATAAATATACTTTAACGAGTGAATCAAAAGATCCAGTATACATGCATATGAGTTCATAACTACTCATGATTCAGACTGATCTATATATGATCATCAATTTTGATATGTATTAAATCTTTATGATAAACGGTAAGTTGATAAAGATATTAATTCACATCGGTCATGTCCTATATAACCTAATTATATAAAGCACATTCACTAAGATGTTTATCCACGTTAGTGATACGAATATAGATAACATACATTTATAATGCTCAATGAGTCGTACTAGTAATCATTCATTAAAGATTATATACTTTAATATGTTACATATATTTTATTCATTATCTATGATATTAATCATCTCGTACTTATACAAAATCATAGTCTCATTAATGAATATGAAAATTTTAGATAATTATATATATAAATCATTCAACAATAATTAAAAAAATTATAAGAAAAATGTAATTTCATATTAAAATTGTATAAACACATGCTTTGAGGGCATTATGCCCAACAATCTCACACTTGCCCTAAAGTAAATGTGGCAACTCTCTCAACCTCATATTTTGCACATGCCCTCAAATGATTTCGCAGGAAGTGTCTTGGTAAAAGGATCAACCAGGTTCTGATCTGACGCTATCTTCATAGCCAGATTTTGATCTGACGCTATGTTCATAAAAGTCACATCCCTTCGATGCATGATCTCGCTTACAAGATGATGTTTCCTCTTAATATGCTTGCCTTTCTAGAACTATTTTCAGATTAGTATAGAATTTTTTGAGCCATACCGCTTCTTTCGCAGCTTCACAAGCCGCTATATATTCGACTTCCATAGTGAAATCTACAATACTATATTGTTTAATATTTCTCCAGACTACAACTCCTCCACTTAGGGTGAATACTGATACATACATCGACTTTCACTGTCCATATCTGATTGAAAATCAGAATCAGTATATCTAGTGGGGTTTAGGTCTCCACCTGAATAAACAAGTATATAATTTCTCATTTTCTGAAGATACTTAAGAATGTACTTTACTGCAATCCATTGGTCTAAACTAGGATTCGATCGATAACGACTGACAATTCCTATTACACAATAGATGTCTGGTCTCGTACACAACATTACATATATGATACTACCAACATCTGAAGCATAATGAACATTTCTTATATCATCTTCCTCTTTAGGTGTTTTAGGACATTGCTCCTTGGAAAAGTAATTCCATATCTGGTCGATAGTTGTCATTTCTTTAAATTTTCTATAGAGAATCTATCTAGCACCTTATGAATATAAGTTGTATGAGAAAGTGTCAATAGCTTGTTCTTTCTGTCCTTTAAGATTTGGATGCCTAGAACATAGTCCGCATCTCCTTAATATTTCGTTTGTAATTTTTCAGCTAACCACTTATTTACTTTCGATAAAGTTTATACATCATTTCCAATGAGTAGAATATCGTCTACATAAAGAACTAAAAATTTAATAAACACAAGCTTCATCAATATTTTTTTCGAAGTCATACAATTTAATAATTTCATCAAATGCAAGAATTACAAGATCTTGATGCTTGCTTTTAATCCATAAATGAATTTAAACAATTTACATACTTTCTCATCTTTCCCACTTTTCATGCCCTTCTGGTTGCATCATATAAATGTTTTCTTCAAGAGAGCCATTCAGAAAAGTTGTCTTGACATCCATTTGTCATATTTCATAGTCTAAACTAGCGGCTACGGATAAAAGGATGCGAATGGATTTCAGTATGGCAACGGGAGAAAATGTCTCTTCACAATCTACTCCTTCCATTTATGTATAGCCTCTGGCTACCAGTCATGCCTTGAAAGTCTCTATTTTCCCATCTGCATCTCTTTTCTTCTTGTAGATCAATTTACATCCAATGATCTTGACATCTTCAGATGGATCTATAAATTCTCAGGCAGAGTTAGAATACATCGATTCCATTTCTAGGTCATAGCATCTTGCCATTTCTCCTTTTTTAGATCGTCCATCTCCTCTTTAAAGGTTAATGGATCGTCCTTATTAGTGTCAGACATTAGGACATGTGCCTCTAGTTCATAGTAAATAGGTTGTCTTACAACCCTCCCACTACGACGTTACACCAAGGTATCTTGAACATGAACAGTGATTTCTGTGGTTTGTGGATTATCAGTTAATGATGAAGGTGGTCTGATCTCATCAGGTACTAATTCTTCGATGACTACTTTGCTCTGAGGTTTATAATTTTCCATAAAGTCATGTTCAAGGAAAGTGACATTTATCGATACAAACACATTTTGATCGTTGTAGCTATAAAAAATTCCCACCTCTTAATTCTGGAGCATAGCCAACAAATATACACACTTCTAACCTTGAGTCTAACTTTTCAGTCTTGGGTCTAAGAACGTGAGCTGGACACCCCCATATGTGAAAATAATGTAAACTTGGTTTGGAGCCATTTTCTAACTCTAAATGTATCTTGCTTACAGATTTATAAGGCACCACATTCAAAATGTAGGTTGGCTTTGAAGTGCATATCCCCAAAATGTGAGTGATGGTGATGAGTAGCTTAACATCGACCTAGCCATATCTAATAGGGTTCGGTTTCTCCTTTCTAAAACACCATTTTACTATAGCGTTCTAGGTGTTGAGTTGAGATAAAATGCCACACTCCAGCAGGAAATATTTAAATTCTAAATCCAAGTATTTACCATCTCGATCTGATAGAAGTGTTTTCAAATATTTACCTAATTTCTCTTTTCAACTTCAGGTTTGAAGTCTTTAAACTTTCCAAAAGTTTCAAACTTTCTATGCATTAGGTAAGTACAATCATATCTAGAGTAATCGTCAATAAATGTGATAAAATACTAATATCCACTTCTAGTTTGTACGTTGATCGGTCCACAGACATCACTATGTACTAGCTCAAGTGGTTCTTTGCTCTTTGGCCCTTTCCAAAAAAATGTCTATTGAACATTTTATCATCTAAACAAGATTCACAAACTGGATGAGTCATAACTTTTAGTTCTCTCAAAGTACCGTGCTTTGTTAACTGGTTTAATTTTTCTATATTAATATGTCCCAACCTAAGATGCCATACATACGTGTCATCATCATGAAACTTTTTGTCATTTGTTACTTTTAGGATTTGCTACTAAACAATTCTAAATTATTTCACGCATGTTCAGTTGGTTTAAGCATATACAGTACGTTCAAAACTTTTACATGACAAAAGTCTGTAGTTCATTCACGCATGTTCAGTTGGTTTAACATTTCTCTCACCCTATTTGCTCTTACTCTTATTGAGTGACTCAAAAGTCTGTAGTTCATTCAAAAATTGGGACATGTTGAATTTCAACTTGTTCGTAACATAGTCAGTGGTGAACGCATAAAAAGCTAGTGTGAGCGATTCAAGTATAATGTTGACATGAGTTCACTCATCAATGGTAGCCCCATGTACTTATGCCTCATGCATTATGTTTATCATATTCAAAACATGTTCACGCACATAAGTACATTTCTTCATCTTAGTAGTCATGTAACTCCTAGTAGCCTCATGACAATTTTGATTAGACTGCTGCTCAAACATCACATGTAGAGATATCATAATCTCATAGGCTGCTTTCATGCTTTCATGCTTGGTTCTTAGAATATCATTCATGCTCACAAGCATGTAGCACTTAGCTTTGTTGTTGGACATAATCCAAGCATCAAACATGTCCTTACATTCTTAGGGGCATTAGCAGAGGGCTCCTCAGAACATTTCTCAGTATGGACAAACTTGTGGTTCTCACATATTAGCATCAAATTTAAATTCGACTTCCATCTTATGAAGTTATCACCATTAAGTTTTCCAAGTACGAGTACAGCAGTATAAGGTTGCCCATTGTAGACATAATAATAACTGAAAACTAAAACATACGTCATTCAATAAAATTGTAATAAATATCAAGAAATTTGAAAAGTAAGAGTGATGCATGAATGCAACATATCAAACATAAAAACTTAACAATTACTAATCCACAAAAAGATAACCTAATAATGAATGTGCCACGATACTGTCGGTTAAATTAATTTTAAACTGTTTATGAGACATTCTCATCCTTATTTATTAAAACATAAAATATCTCATATTTTCTCTTTTAATAATAATATATCACTCATTTGGTTAAGTCACAATTATCCACTCAAAGCTTAGAATATGCCGTTTTAGGATATGCCATTTTAGGGTTGGTCAAGTCTAAACTACATCACTTAGTCATATTTTGTTAACAAGTTCAACATTGATATTGATACAGTTCGAAACCTTCCTTATGAGGATGAAAACAAAGTCATCTCGAGGCTTTCTCTGTATCTCACAATGTTGTATTAATAATGAAGATCATAGGTTACATTGACATGTCAACCTATTTCCACTCCCTATATTATAATTGATGTGCTTCTATTTTAAATAATTAATTAATTTTAAATTAATTACTAGTTAAAATAACCTTATGAATGTAAAATTAATTATTAATCTAATATAATTGGTCTAAGTTCATTTAACTTTCTAAAAAGCCTAAGTCAAAATTAGACGAACTTAGAATAACTAATTAATTACATTCATCAAATTTTAATAAAATATTTTTAATAAAGTCGGTTATCCTAAAGGTTACTAAGGTCTTTAGAGTGGTGTGATTATCAAGTTTAACTAATTGAAACTTAGAAGTTTACATGCAATTGATTTCTCAAAGTAATTCATATAAATGCATTAAGAGAGTCCTCATCAAATTTCTACTGATAAGATGCATGATTAAATAAAATTGTGTGAGGTTTCATGTATGGCATGTGATCGACTAATGCATTGTCATGTTATTAATCATATAAATAAACATTTACTTAAACAATTAAATAAATAAATGATTAATCGAGTGACTATTGATATTTCTAAATTATAACCTTTGAAAAAAATAATAATTACAAAATGAACTTCAAGAATACATATTTATAAAATAGCTCATTCTCCACCAGATGTCCATTTTCATAATCTTCAAGTTTTGATCAAAACCCTTTAATTAGGATAAACTAGCTTTTCTAATTAAATAATCTCATTAATTGTCCTTTTATAATTAATTGAATTTGATAGTAAAAAAACAATTTAATTCTCTTCAAACTTGGGCCAAACCTAATCAATTAATTAATTTTAATTAAAAAAATAAAATGGATAATTATCCTTTTAAAATTCAAAAGATAAAAGATAGGATTAGGGTTATGACAAACAATACAGGGATAGGGCATCATAATATCAGGACATATGCGTAACATACCCTGGCAATCACAAAGATTACCGCCGCCAGTGCCGCAACCACCAATTTTTTCGACTGCAATTCTGCAGCTGGAAAGCCGGCGGTGCCAGTACCGACAATCATATTGCTGGTGCCTGTGTTGAAATTCCTATTTCTCCTTTCTTGTCCTCGCGTACGAAATTTTTACAATGTAATATTAAAAATACGAAAATACAAAAATTTCTATGCTCCAAAATGGTTTACACAAGATCTAAGGAAAATAAAAAATAAAGCCTAAACCTAAAAGTTATCATACAATTAATGATTCATCATTAAACCATTCATTCGAAAAATATAATCATCCATTCATTCATACATATCGAAATATATAATGAATAATGCAAAAACACCCACACAGTATTTAATGTATACATATTTAAAAACTGCTCTAATATCAATGATTGGTAATCGAGGCACGTCGCGCAGCGGAGACGTGGTGATTTTAAATAAAAATAAATGTTTTAAAACTTTATCAATTGAAAACAAAACAATTGCGATTCCACGGTTTTCAAAAAAATAAAAACCTTTCAATGAAAAATATTTTTCTTATCGGATCCATAATATATCTACGCATTAAATCTAAAATATGCAAATATATCAATTATACCACTTGTAGTCTATCAAGTGTCCTTGCAAACGTTGAACTTGTAATCTCACGAACAATAGACTGCGAGATTCACACAATGATTTTCCAAACCAATCCTCAAATACACTAAGATGTGTTTGGGTACGTAGAATAAATCAAAGACACATTTTTGTCTCTAAATGTACTCAACACATAAGATCTAGAGATTTAGAGAAGGCCTATCATAAGATAAAACTCTGAGAGAATATTATAGAACTCACAGAGCTTCGATTAACGATTAATTGATCAGATTGTTCACTTAGCTTAGGATAGCTTGTGATTGCCCTCTGAGGCCAAATAAAACATTATTAATATGTATCTTCTAGGTTAAAGGCCCACTTAGATTGGACATAAATAATAAATTATTTATTTAAAGTGCCATTACAGTGAGACCTACTGTAATTGGTGCAACACTGAAGTACTACATGGCACTGTAGTGTGCCGTGTGGATCAGCAGTACCTCACAGACACCATTGTAGTGCGTTATAATATGTCACGTGGCAATTATCATATAACTTATTATTTATATCAATCAGATAAAAATTTAGATCTTAGTTAATTCAAAAATAACTTATCTGATATCCCAATCAATTATCTTATCTATTAATTAACAGATTAGATAAACTAAATTAAATCATTATCTCATAATTATTTAATATTATTTATTAATATTTAATTTCATAAAACAAATATTCTATCCAACTAATCGATCAACATTAAATTAATCAATATCATTATTTATTTGTAATTACCAAAAATTATAATGAATAATTTAATTAATTAATTCTTAATTAATTGATTGCATATAATTATTTCATAATTATATACTTGCCCCCGAATTTTAATTTTTATCCCAAGTTAGTCATTTTCTCATGCCCTAAAATATTCACACTCTAGACTGTGCAGTACAGATGTGATTCAGGGACCTAGAACCCATAATTCTAAGCTCCAATAAGTTAGACTATTAATTAAACTCTTTAATTAAATAATCTTATTTATTAATTTCATTATTACTCCACTATAAATGTGGAATTGCACTCTTAGTAATTCATTATTACTCCACTATAATTAATGAATATATTTATAGAGTATTCTCGTGTAGTCTATTGATATAATCACTTCATATAGCACTGTCCTCCAATTAGTAGTTCATAAATTAGAGTTGGTCAAAATTACCCGTTCACCCTTCTAATTACCTCTTGATCCTTAAGTAGCATTAATTCACAAGTGAACGACTAATTTATAATCATATTAAAAATTTGAGCTCAATAATTATTCAGTTCCAAAAGTAACACTTAAGGGAACGATTATGTGATCCATTAGGAAATCTTGGATTCCAAATCTTGTAAGATAATTTTCTCAGTCATCCATATCACTGAATCTTCAAAACAAAAGTCATTAGTCCATTTTACAAACAAATCTTAACAAGTGAGTCAAAAGATCCTGTAGACATGCATAAACGTTCACGACTACTCAGGATTCAGACTGATCTACATATGATCATCAATTTTGATGTGCATTAAATCTTTATGATAAACGATAAGTTAATAAAGATATTAATCCACATCGGTCATGTCCTATATAATCTAATTATATAAAGTACCTTAACTAAGATATCTATCCACATTAGTGATCCGAATCTAGATCACATGCATTCATAATGCTTAGTGAACATTACTAACAACCATTCATTAAAGATTTCATACTTTAATATGTTGCAGACTATTTTATTCATTATCTAGGATATTAATCATCTCCTATTTATACAAGATTATAGTTTTATTAATGAATATTGAAAATTTCAGAGATATATATATATATTTCAACAATAATTTAAAAAAATAATTATAAGAAAAAAATATAATTTTATTAATTTCATATTAAAATTGTCTAAACACATATTTTAAGGACACTATGCCCAACATATTGTGGGTGAGATTTTTGGGTTTTTTAATTTTTGATAGTTATTTGAATTACACTTATGAAAAATATAATTTAGAAAGTTAAGCATTTATTTCTCCCATAATTCCAGATAAGTTGGAACCAATATATCATCTATATACTTATAATATACTCTAATACCTTCAAGAACACACATTATCTATAAACTTCTTAGAAGTTTTTTAAATTTTAGTTATTGATCGAAATATAGTAGTCTTATCATTGATTTACTCGAATAATTATTTATTTTTAATGATTATTGACTGAAATAAATTTCATATATGATGGAAGTATATATTGTTATTTTTATTAGATTTAATTTGAAATTTCATTAATTTGTTTATTCACCATTTAATTGATTGAGGACATTACTAGGTTAGCGATTTACAATAATGTTTTAGATACTATTAATACGGTTTTCAAGGGATAAAATATAATTCCTAATTTTTAGGATCTATCATTAAGTATATCAGATTTACTTAGAAAATTAATAATATATTATATATAGATTATGAGCATATTAGTATAAAATTATTGACTATTTAAGAAACATGTTATTTATCTAAATCTCTTGAAAATCTATTATTTTTTAACATCCCCTAAAATTGTCTATTATGCAAAATTTCTTTATTTTTTATGATAGTTTACAACAAAGCCGTTTTTGACATTTTTTATTTGAATTGGCCTGATTCTGATGAAAACCATAAGATTTACTAAAATCCTCATAACTCCAGTATTTTTAATCACATCCCTTCAACTTTATCCTATTTTTAGGAAACTTTTCTACTTTTATAATCAACAAAAAACACTCAGGCCTTCTAAAATTCTTTGTTCACTCAGTCAAGTGACTTTTAATGACAAATTTTCACACAATGTTGCCGAGTTCATCAAAATCTTAAATTAAAAATTTAAAAATTTAGATTTTAATTTTGTTAAAAATTGATTTTCGAATGGAACAAGTGTTTTTGATTGATCACAAAAGTAAAAAATTTATGTCGACGTAAAAGTTGACATGGCGCAGGTTAAAATGAGAAAAATTTCTAGTACACCTTGAAGTATCGATTGCTCCGTACTCATTCACGTGATTTTTTGACATGTGTATTTTTTTCATTTTGATTTTAAGTAATTGATGAGATAGACGATGAGTTAGATAAAAAAATGTGGAGTAGTACTAAATACTCGGTACTCCATGAAGTACTAGAAACTTTTCCGTTAAAATGATCAAAATTGAGGGTATTAAATTTAGGAGTGTTCAAAAATCGTTTAGGCCGTTTAATCTGAACCGGTCCGAACTGAAATCAATCGGTCTGGATGGTTTTTTTCTTGTTAATGGTTGGTTCGGTCCTCCTTTTAGAGAGGACCAAAATTTCAGATCGATCCAGAATTTTGGTTAATTCTGGACCGATTTGACCGGACCGACCGTATATTATATATATTTAGGGTTTTAGGTTAAATGTCTCCATCTCCATCTCGCCTCCTCTCGACTCTCCTTCTCCCTCAGCCCTCACGACTCTACCTCTCGCCTCTCCCTCAGCCCTTACAACTCTGCCTCTCACCTCTCTCAGCTCAGTCCCTCTTCACTCTCTCTCGTAAATCTCTCTCTCTATCTCTCAAGCTTGTCTCTTAAAGCTCTCTCTCTCGCGGATCTCTTTCTGGCAGATCTCTCTCTGGCGGATCTCTCTCTCGCAGATCTATCTTTCAAAGCTCTCTCCCTAAGATCTGAGACGTTCTCCTTCAAGTTTTACCTCAGATTTAAGACGTTCCATCTCTCCTCTCTCTCCCTCGTCTCAGATCTGAGATGTTCTTAAAGCTTCTTAGATCCGAGCAACCCCTCATTCTCCTTCTTCTATCCTTCACGAATTCACGTTTACACTAAAGCTTCAAGGAAATTAGTTGCATCGCGGATCTGTACTTACATCGTGGATCTAAAATGATGATGGTTTGTTTGTGTTCGATGGTCTGTGAAAGAGGTCGAGAGTCTGTTCGGGTCTGGTCTGTTTGTTCTGTTTGTGCATGATTTTGTTTCCGTTTCAGTTTATTGTAAAACATGTATTTAGATTGTAAATAACTCTGATATGTATAATTTTGTTTCTGTTTTAGATCTGTATGATTTTGAGTTGAACTTTTGGTAATCTGATATCTGTATGACTTTTGGTAATCTGATATCTGTATGATTTTTTAGTTGAGCTTTTGATTTACATAGTGTAATACTGATATAGTTGATTTAGTTGGTTTAAATCTGATCTGGATCTGATTTAGTTCTGATTTTAGTTGATATATGTTTAGGAATGAGTTTTGATTTAATTGATAAAATAGGGGGAGGTAAAAGGCTCAACCTTTGGTCCGTAAAATCCATCCAATCCGACCGTTGATGTTTGGTCTAGATGGATTAAATTTTTGACAGTGTTATGGTCGGTTCCGTCCTCCATATAAGAGGACCGTAATTTTTGATTTGATCTAGTTTTCTTCAAAAAATTCGATATGCCGACTGTTAAACACCCCTAATTAATTTAAATTTATCATTTTATAATAATTTTTAGAAAATATATTAAAATCCTCCTTCTCTTGGGAAATAGAAAATACATTTTTTTTCTTGAAATCAGCGTGTCAAACGAGAGAGAACATCAGCAAAACCCTCTCCGCTATGCTACTCTCTCTCTCTCTCTCTCTCTCTCTATCTGAAGCCGAACTAAAAACCCTAAACTCAGGAGTAAAAATCATAGTATCATAGTAGAGTCACAATCAACTCTCAACAATCCACCCACTTAATTTCGATCAAATTCCTTACTGAGTTATTAAATATTTCTCTTACCGGGAAATGACGGCAGCTGCGGTGGAAGTCCGATCCTCAATTACCTCCACAGCACCCAAAGACTCTTCTTCCATGCCCCAAAACTGTAATTCTATACCTCAAACGCCTTTCCAATCACCGTTCAACTACTCTGCGATTTCTTCGAGCAATTTACAAGGTAGTCAGCAGAACATGAGCTCGATAGCTGGTAATCCCAGTCAATGTAGTTTGAATTCTGCTTCCGCTTCATTGCGATCATCGCGGGTGCGGCCAAGACTGGCGAAGGTGAGGAAGCAGGTGGGTTCGCAGCACTCGAGATCGAGAGTTGTTTCAAACGAGGTTGGTTCCACTCTCAATCCGTTCCGTTCAGGCAATGGTGCTTGTACATCCGGTGCCTCTACTTTTTCTGGTGATCGTACGCATACTGGGAATGTGCCTTTTATGTTTGGAGCTAACAGAAGTAGTTCCCCTGCGACTTTGAATGAGGGGAAGTCAGAGTTCGGCGGAACTGTGCCAAACTCTGGACCTGTGAATTTTGGGAATGTGGATTTTGTGTTTCATGGTAAGCAGAATGAAGTGGCTTCAAGTTCTGGATGCAACAGCGGACAATGTAGCTTGAATGTTCGGCCATCGGTCTCCAATGGTGAGGGAAAGATAAACATGGAGTCTGAACAACAGGGTGCGAAATTTGAAGACACGTTCTTTTTCTCTAGTTCCAAAGGGGGTCATACAAATTCAACTTTAAATTCTGAATCGAGAGAATGTGCTGAGAATGGTAGTATGAGTTTCACTTTTGGTGCTCATGAGCGTGTATTGTCATCAATATTCAGTTCGGAAAAGGAAGAGTCCACTGGGGTTGTGGAAGAACATGATTCCAATTCTGGTAGAATGAAGTGGGAGTCTGAAAGAGTTACTGGGAGGGATAGTGCCACACATTATCATAGCGATATTGCATCCACGCGGAACTCAGACAATGGAGAATTTGATAAAGATTTTGAAAAGATGGGTGCAGATTACAACAGAAATCCTGAAACTGGAAAACAAGCTGATAATCTGGGGAATGCTGGTGAATCAAGGTTAGTGTTTGGTACCAGTTGGTTTAATGGGGCTTCAAACTTGAAAATGGGAAAGAATGGCTCTGGTGAAAATCTGGGGAATCTTGATTCTGATGTGGGGAAGATCGAAGCAGAGAGCGGAAGGAAGCTTGAAGAAGTGAAAGCTGATGCTGTCCAATCTGATATTGAGAAAAGTGGGAGCGTGAAAGATCTTGGTGGGGATTTTTTCAAATTTGGAAGAAGCGATAAGGAATGTTTCAGCACAAATGAGTACATGTCAGCGAAGTATCCGAATGAGATGAAGTTGAACTTTCAAAATTTGAGATGCGTTGACAGCATTGCAAGGACTCGAAGTGGTAGCATGGTGTTTGATACGGATCGTGAGCTTAAATTTGTAGTAGGAAGTAACACTAATGCTGATAACGTTTTTAGCAGAAAGACAGTACATACACTCCCTGATGAGATAAAGAAACTGAACATAAATGATTCGGGAAAATTTTGTTGCACTGAGAAAATTAAAAATCAGGACGGCATATCAACCAATGCTGAGACATCTTCAATGTCTGCAGGTTCTGAAAAGGTATGTTGTTCTTCCAACGCAGGTACTACCTTTGACAATAATTTTTCAAATGTTTTAAATGGTAGTGTTGATAGAATTAGTGGGAATAATTCTGAAAGTAGTGACAAGTACAATAAAATATTTGGAAGGGATTGTAACTCATCTACTGCTTCTCAGGCCCCCTCTAGTTCTGAGCCTTTTATATTTCGGGCAGGATACGATGCAAGTTATGGCATGGCTCAAGTTCCTCACTATTTTGTGAATGATGGTATCGAAGGGAATAGAGCTACCCCAACATCTTCATGCTCGTCATCTGGTCTTGAATCTAAACCAAATGCAAGTGTATCTGGCACACCATCCTGTTCTGGATCGGAAAAAGGTGATGGCATTTTGTCAAAAGCTCAAGCTCAAGATAAACTAGGGATTCCATTCACAGACTTCAAAGCAACATCTGATCCTACATGTCTTAAAGAAAATCTATTTCGCAACATGAATAAAAATCTGGACTTTAACATGGAGAGGAAAACGGTAAAAAACAATAGATCAAAGAAAACGAGGGGAAAGCTGAAGCAACCTGCATTGAGAAATCAATGTCTGGGGAAAGATCACGTGCCAAAGAATAGCAGTTCCCAGTTAAAGGAAGACTCTCCTGTATCTTACTCCCCCATGGATTTCTCTCCCTATCAGGAAACCACAGCAGTTGATCAATATTCAAGAGAGAGTTTTGTTACATCAGATGACTCCTCCCACCTATTCAATAATTCTCCCTCTTGTGCAACAAAACCTACAGCTCCTGCTGATGGAAGGTATGAAAAGTTTACTCCAGGAGGCCTAGGTGATGATAATGTTGTTGAGAAATGTAATGGACCTAACGAAGAAGGTTTTGGGTATCATTGTGAGAACTTTTGTGTTCCCTTGAAAGGGCTTGTCTCTGAAGTTCCAACAATTAGCTCTGATTCCAAAACTGAGCAGTGTTGCAATGGCGATAATGCTGGAGTAGCTTCAACAGGTCCTAGAGCTGAATTCATCTCAAACGCAGAGAAGCAAGAAAGCGATGATGGAACACAGTTTTGTGCTGCTTCAGGTTTGGAGGAGTTGAAGGGGAAGAAATTTACATTTTCTGCATCTTCTGCTGCAGATGGTATTTTATCTGTAACAAAGCGTCAGCATAGAAAGAAAAACAGGAAGAAAACTGGTCGTAATGCTTTTGTAATCTCTACAAGTTCAAATGTGAAGTTCGAACCTTTTGCCCAATTTTCACCCTTCTTCAACACATATTCACAATCTGAGGCGGTTAGTAAATCGGAAGAGGAAGAACAATTCAAGCAGGGGAGTTTCTCCTTCTCCTCTGCAATTCAAGAGGTCTGCGACAAGTGGCGACTCAGGTACTTCTTTTGGATCATAATTACCATATTGATCTAACATAACCCATTCCTTTCTCCGTGTTTAGCATCTTCACGTAAAGATCATTTGTTTGATGAAATCATTGATCTCATATTCAATGTACAGGGGAAACCAAGCATATAAAAGTGGGGACCTTTCCAAAGCTGAGGACTTGTATACAGAGGGAATAGTTTCTGTCCCATCTAATGAGAGGATGGGATCGTGTCTCAAGTCTATGTTGCTGTGTTATAGCAATCGTGCGGCGACACGGATGAGTCTTGGGAGGATTAGAGAAGCATTAGAGGACTGTGAGATTGCCATTGTACTAGATCCCAACTTTCTCAAAGTTCAATTAAGAGCTGCAAAGTAAGATTTTTTTTTCTTTTTCCAAATAAAATTTGATGTTACCAAATGCAAAATAATATTAATATTTTGTTATCTTGTACAATCCTTTTTCATGAGATACAATTTCTGTAATTTAAGAAAAGAATGTGTCTGATCCTGCTTTCTGAACTGATGATACTTTATGTTGTTTCGCTGGTGTATCTTTTAAGGTCTAATTCTGTTTTCTCAGTTGCCATCTTCTGCTAGGGGAGTTGGAAAATGCACTGCAGTATTTTAATAAGTGCTTAGAATCGGGGGTTGGTGTGTGTTTGGATCGAAGAATAATTATAGAAGCTGCGGATGGTGTACAAAAGACTCAGGTATTGTACTTGTATTGTCAAACTAGGGGTGCTAATAGTAACACAATCACTCTTCTGAATATTTTTCACCTATTTTAATGTGTATTGATGTACTGAAGAAGATAGTGATTCATTTTATAGTGAACTTACTTGCCATGATAGTTTTTTCTCTCTCCACTATTCAATGAGTATCACCGCCTCTTGTGTGTGTGAGGAGAAAGAGATTTTCATGCTAATTAGTTGAGATGGGTAACCATGCAACTTTCCGTGCAGAAAGTAGTTGAGGGTACAAATAGTGCTGCCAAACTTTTGGAGCAGAGAACTTCAGATACAGCTCTTAGTGCTTTAAATATAATTGATGGGGCCCTAACCATCAGTTTGTACTCAGAAAAACTACTTGAAATGAAAGCAGAGGCATACTGTGTGGTATGTGTCATTTCAACTCATTGCTCTGCTCATTTAGTATAATCACCGTATTATCCCCCAATTTTGATTTCAGCATCATCTGTATTTTTGCTGGTGATATGCAGCTTAGGAAGTATGAAGACGCAATTCAACTGTGTGAGAAGAGTTTGTATTTTGCTGAAAGAAATTCTACCTCTGTAAACAACATAGCAAATACAGAATCTGGATACCAAAGTCACTCAGTTGTTCATTTATGGAGATGGTGCTTGATATCCAGGTCCTACTTTTACTTGGGAAAGTTTGAGGCTGCTCTTGATGTGGTCGAGAAACTACAGCAAGAGGAACCTGACAAGTATGAATAATTTATGAATCCTGTTACACTTTTCAAGTTTATTTTCATACTGCTTTCTTTCAATAGCTCCATTTACTGATGGTGATCTTAATCATGTAGATCTAGAAGGAAGGATTTGGAATTGACAGTTTCATTAGCAGTCACAATACGTGAACTTTTACAGCACAAGGTAATTTAGTCATACTGGTGCTTTTAGTTCATTCTGAAGACTGTTATTGTTACATCCTTCAATATAATTTATGTTATAACTTCTACCCATGATGCATACATTATATTTCATAATTCAACTATTAAATTTGTCTATTTTTCAACATGATCAATGAGAGCAATGCTGATTCTATTTCATGCGACTATATTCTTCCCTTTTTATGTTTACGGTGATGGTGTGACAAGATTCCTATCATATCTGCTGATATCATATGAAATATTGGTATTCTAGTGCTAATTTAATAACGTGCTTATAAACAATAGAGTGCAGGGAATGAAGCGTTTCGTTTGGGAAAATATGCCGAAGCAGTAGAGCATTATAGTGCTGCTTTATCTGTGAATCTTCAGTCACGCTCCTTTGCAGCAATCTGTTTATGCAATCGTGCTGCAGCATACCAAGCTTTGGGTCAAATTGCTGATGCCATTGCAGATTGCAGTCTTGCCATATCCCTTGATGGAAAGTATATAAAGGTATGTCTTTTTAAACATTCCAATATGGCCCATCTGCAAATATGCAAACCTACTTTAGGATAGTCTAGTGGTAAGGGCGAGCTGAGGCTGTGGGGTAGGCGAACAAATCAAATCATGGGTTTCAATTCCTGCTATGATCAAAGGTGATCTTAAGTGGAAATCTGTGGCAATGAGTTGCTGCTCTGGATTTCCCGGAGTTTGTCCAGTCTACACTTCGAGGAGTATCTGCTGTGTTCTCCATCATTTAAACAGCTTCTTATTGAGGTGAACTATGATCAAACATGTTCAAACCCAGCCGATAAAAAGCTTCTTATTGGCTAGGTTTATATTCCTACTATGATCAAACACGATTTATAGTGAAAATCTTTGGCATTGAGTTGCTGGTCTAGGTCTCCCAGAGTTTGCCAGGCCTACTCTTTTTAAGAGTATCGGCTGTGTTCTCTATCATAAAAAAGCTTCTTATTGAGGTGAACTAATTGTAAGATACAAGTGTTCCTTTCTAAAAAAAAGGGTGTTGTTTTGGGAGGATCTGTTGTCCTCCCTCACACTTCTAGGTTTTTAATAGCTTTCTTTTATCCAAATATTATCTGGTTCCTTAGCTTGTATGTTCATTCAGTGGCCAGAAGTCAGTAGCACTTCCGGGTATGTTTTTAGTTCTTAAAGACGTCCTAACTTATCACAAAAAGTGCAAGCACACATATACAAGTAACGTTTTTAAGAAGTGTGATCATTGGACCACTCATTGCTTTTTACACATGAAATTTGGTTCATTTTAAGTTTTGATGGCCAGCAGATTGATGCCTTGGCAAGTTTTGTTTGTTTGTTTGTTTTCTTTTCTGTTTTTGTTTTTAAATATGCGCAATATGAACAAGGTCATATGTGAAGCTGAATAAAGATGGAATGAATAGTCTTGTCCATTTGAAGTGCTCGATTTTTTAGTCATATCTATTAATTTGGGAATTTACACCCTTACAACATTTGCACTTATCTTTTGAATTTTGACTTCACCTCCTATGAGGATTCTAGTTTCGTATTGGTGGTCGAGTTCAGGGTTTGCTTGAAGGTTGAACAAATTCAGTTTCTTAATTAAAAAATTCTTTTTCTTTCAGCAATAAAAGTTCATTAGTTCATTTAATTTTTGTTGAATATGTATCTATCTTTGATGTCTTCTGCCATTCTGTAGGCAGTGTCTAGAAGAGCAAACTTACATGAGATGATCAGAGATTTTGAACAAGCAGCTAGTGACCTTCAGAAACTTATATACATTCTTGAACATCAGTCTGATAATAAGGCCAAACAATCTGCTACACCAGGTAGATCAAGCTGCAGCGTTGAATTGAGGAAAGCTCGTAGACATCTTCCTTTGATGGAAGAAGAATCTAAGAAAGGCGTTCCGTTGGATATGTATCTCATCTTGTAAGTTCGTCCCTTCAACTTTCCAACTTTAGTAGTAGAAATTTCCTTTAAGTTTGTATTACCATCTTAATCTTAATAGATAAGTGGAGGAGGGCTTGCTGTTCTTTTTATCCAGCAGCATCCATCATTTACCAAGTTATGTTGTTGATGTGGTCTCTACATGACTACATATGAATGTAGTGATATTCTTGCTAGTTTTTTTTCTTTTCTACATTTCTGGGGATTTACTGTTCTGATTTCAATACCAGGGGTGTTAAGCCATCTGACACTGCTCCAGATATCAAAAAGGCATACCGAAAAGCAGCTCTCAGACATCATCCTGACAAGGTTCTGAGCATTTAATGTATTTTATTTACCACAAACCAAATTATTTACTTCTCGTTATTGACCATTTCTCTTTTTGGTGGGCATTTAGGCTGGTCAGTTCTTGGCTAGAAGTGAGGGCGTCTGGAAGGATATCTCGCATGAGGTACATGGGGACGCTGACAGGCTTTTTAAGATTATTGGAGAGTCTTATGCTGTACTTTCAGACCCCAATAAGGTTTGCGACTCGCACGATTGAGACTTGAAAGTTCATAGGGGTTTTATTCAATGCTGGCAAAACATGATGCTATTGATGTTGACATGACAATTCTCAGAAATTTAGATTTCATGCCAAAGACAGATATTATTGACAAATTATGCTCGAGTGTTGTGTGATCTTTCTGATGGTGATAGTAGATGCATTTTCTTATTCAATATGGAAAACATTATGACATATAGGAGACCAATACTATTCAGATGATTTATTAATTATATATTAGTAAAGAAACTTGATTTAAAGAACTTAATGTGCACGCATGTTAGAGAGTAAAACAAGTACAAGACCTCCTGTTGGAGACGTCAATATTGTTTTCCAGACATATCTTAGCACATTTAAAGATCATCTCTGTCTCAAACTTGGGCATGTATGATGCCAAATGACACACACAGACACTCATTCAGAGTCATTACACTAATGATTGATTATATCTATTACCAACTTTCGAAACCCGTGGCAACGCTGTGGTGCAATGGCAATTTACATTTTCTAATAGTTTTGGAACTTAGATCTAGGAAAATTCTGGAAATGGATCCCCTCATGTCGGAAAATATAACATGAGGGGTTATGTCCACATCTAGGCCGTTGGGCTCAGTTTCAACATACCAAATGAGCTTGGTAAAAACGCCGAGAAAAAGAAGCTCCATCTTTTTATTTTTTACAATTTTTTTTCACTGTTAGTGTACACACATATGGTCCATCTGTTTTCTTCAACGGATGGACCAAATGCAGCGTAATCTCTGTTGTTCCTCAAAACATAAGAGAAATCCCGGTCCAAAAATTCTTGAGGAATAAAACCCATTTTTTGAAATTTCATGCATCTATATGTATTCATGCATTACTTGTACAAGCTACTTGATTTTGGTATACTCTTTTCCCATTGACAGCGGTCACAATATGATCTTGAAGAGGAGATAAGAAAAGCTGCAAAAGAAAGCAGTAGATGTAGCCACAGCAGATATGATGATGATGTCCACAGCTACTCTTATGGGAGAAACTCGAGCTCCCATAGGCGGGACTTCCGAGAAAGCTGGAAGACATGGGGAAACTCACATTCTCGATGGTAAATAAACAGTTTATTTGATTACATAGCATAGCTAACTACAGGATCATCCAGCAAATGAAGGCACGGTCAGGTTCTCTCACCAGCTTTTAAGTAACAATTGGGAAAAGGACTTGGACTGGATGCAGCAAGTATTATTTGTAAGCTTGTAGAGCTTCACAAGATAATGTCTTATACCATAAACAGCACCTCTTCACTTCAGCCAAAGGTATTTTTCAAGAGGAGCTCATGTATAATTGAAATACATTTGATTTAATCCATTATAAGTTTATTTTTGCTAAACATTAGTTGTGTATCTAACTTCATGAAGTTACCAAGTGTAATTAAGTATTCTAGGGGGCAAATTACGTGGCAATTCAGACTGCGGAATTCTAAGATTACATTTGATTTAATCATTTCCTGGATTTTTACGATGGATTTTTACGAGAGAATATAAGATTGCAATTTTTTTTAGGTTTTCTCCATTTAGTCCATAATTTTCACTTATACACAATTGTAGAAATGAAATTTCCTTTTTTCAATCATATTTTATTAATTATTGTTTTGTAATTATAGTTTGTAACTTTACTATTTTAAAATTCTCTTTTATTTTGTAAATTATTATATTATTTATTAAAAATTCAACTAAACAACTTCCTCACCAACAAATTTTACATACCAAGCATGGTAATTTAAAAATTTAAAAACTGTACATACATTCAAACGATGTAGTCTTTTTTTTCATACATCTATTTCTCCTCAATTACGTTTGTTGGTAATCTTAAGATTTCAGTAATCTAACATTATTTTATAGCCAACGGATATAGTATAGTAGAAATCAGTTATCAAATTAATAAGAAATCTTGTATTGTTTAGGCTAAATTTTAAAGCCTAAAATTACTCGGTTGACTATGCGGTTCCTCCTACACTCATAGGTCTCGATGTAGATTAATGAAAGTTAAGAGAAGAGCAGGTTTCAAACATTCTACCAAGGACAAATTGGTCTGTCTGTTCACATGAAAAGAAAACGTAAGATCGAAATTTGGGCAGGGACTTTAAGCTGTTGGGCCACATTCTATTTCACTCACAAATAAGTTTTTAAAATCAAAGTCAAACATCGTATCTAACTAATTAAATGAATGAAGTACCTAAGTTTCAGAAAAAATAAATGATATACTGACATAATTTTGTAATATAAAAGTTGCGTGATATTAAAAAAAGTTATAAAACTTGCTAATAATCTAGCTTAAGAATTGATTACATAATCTTATGTGGGTTTGGGGTGTGCGCATATATGTGTTTATAGTTTGATATGTATGTTTGTGTTACGCTAAGTGCCAAATTTCTCTCTCTACATGCGTAAAGTGTCACAATTCTTTACATATAGTGAAATTGAAAAATGTATTTATGAAAAAGTAAATAAGTTGGATAGTTAATATAGACAACATATAATTATTCATTATTGCAAATTTATATTAATCAAGGACAAAACATATAATTAATTAATTATTGCAAATTTATATTAATCAATCATATTTATAAGAATTGAAAATCAATTACCAATATCATAAAAATATTTGAGACTCTATGACAACTGAGATACATAAATCCAAATCATACATATATACACAAAGTTTCGACATCTCTAATTGCACCACGCGCCAATATCCAATTTCTTCATGTATAAATTATTATTTATTTAATCATGACTAATATACATTTATTAAATACATTTTGTTTTTATATATTAAAATTGTTTCTTAGATGTCTTTAGCAAAGGAAAACAAAAGTCACAATAATTCAACTGTCTATATATATGAACATCTTGCAACATAAAATGTCACATTCTTTTCTTTACTATTTTCTTTACATTCTTTTCTTTACCTTATTGACGAGCTCACTTATGTAATGTTTAATCAATCAAACGCAGTGAGTCGTTATTAAAGAAACCGTTTCAACTAACGGATCCTTGATAGTATCGCCGACAAATCAAATGATCATTCATTCACATTGTATCACTGGACAAGTCAAACAATCATTCATTAACATTAACCATTACACATTATCGAGTCCAGCGGTCCCCCACGTCCCATTTCCCACTCACCCCTTTCATGGTGGCATAAAATACACCTAATCTTTTTAAGCTTTTATTTATATATGTTCTTTATTATTCTTATTTTATTTATTACTTATTATCTCCATTTTATAAACCGTAATGTAAGTTCATGTATATAATCATCTATTACCATCAATTAGACACATCATTAATAAACACATTCATATATAATTAAGCATTCAGTCACAATTAAATCATCACATCAGTGAAATTCACTTACAAAGAAATAAACAAGAGCACCACATGTCACAACATATAATCACCCATCATAAACTTTCAGAGTATGACAATCATTTAAGTATGTGTAAAATTCTACTTACCTGAAATTCAAATGATTTCTAAACTTTATAAGCTCACACTGTACATTCATTCACTAAAATAACTTCAAACTATTTAAATCTATGCATGTAAATAAAAAAAAATAACTTACCAAAATACGATTGTTGTTGTATTCTGAAACGAGTACACGATGTCAAAAGTACTGGTGATCGAACTTGATTACGCCGAAAGAAAGGAGAAATAAATTATCAAAGTCTGCTAAGGACCTCAATTTTGTTTGTTATAGAAGTAGGAGAAGATTGGAGCTCTTCATGTGTGACGGTAACACAAGCTTTGAGTAAATTTCTGGAAACCAAAGTGGGTGGCCAAAATAGGGTTTGGGTACCTTAAATGCCTCAACTTTAGGTTAAGAAAATCAGAACAATTGACTTCTTCCGCAATTATTGGTAGAAGTTTAAGAATGTTTTCAAAACCAAATTTTCTTTTTAAAAGTCAATTTTTCCAAAAATCCTTCTGTTTCTAGGAAAACTTTATCATGAGAAAATTCACGGCATGAATGTTGAGTTATTGTGATCCTTAAATTGTATTTAGAGCAATTAGGACCACACAAAATCCAGCAGGTAGCAGGTTTTTTTAAATTTTTTTTTGAGTTCACCAAATACGTAGTGAGGTTCACCAATTACGTTGTGATATTCACCATATACGTACAAAAAAATAATTCTTGGAGAGGTTCACCAATTACGTGCTGGAGTTCACCAACTACGTAGTGAGATTCACCAAATACGTACAAAAGAATGTTCACCAATAACGTAGTGGGGTTCACCAATAACGTAGTGGAGTTCACCAATAATGTAGTGAGGTTCACCAAATACGTACAAAAGAATGATTTTTAGAGGAGTTCACCAATTATGTAATGGAGTTCATCAATTACGTAGTAAGGTTCATCAAATACGTACAAAAAAATAATTCTTGAAGGAGTTCACCAATTACGTAGTGGGGTTCACCAATTACATAATGGAGTTCACCAATTACGTAGTGGGGTTCACCAAATACGTACAAAAGAATAATTTTGAAGGGCTTCACCAATTACGTAGTGGAGTTTACTAATTACGTACTAGGGTTCACCAATTACGTAGTGGGGTTCACCAAATATGTACAAATTAATAATTCTTGGAGGGGTTCACCAAATACGTACAAGGGTTCACCAATTACGTACTGGAGTTCACCAATTACGTAGTGAGCTTCATCAATAACGTAGTGAGGTTCACCAATTACGCACTAGAGTTCATCAATCTATCCCGGCGGTTTCTCTAACCAATAACGGCGGTTTTGGGCTCAATATCGACAGTTTTTGTGCCCAATACCAGCGGTTTTGGGCCTAATAGCTGTGGTTTTGGGCCAAATATTGGTGGTTCCTAGATTTTTTTTCCTTTTTTGGTGGTTTTATTGTTTTTTCAGAGATTTTGTACACGAAATATTTTGGTGAACCCTTGAAAACTGATTAATTTTATACGTAAAATATTTTGGTGAACCCCTCGAAAAATTATTGATTTTGCTTGATTTTGTACATGAAATGTTTTCGTGAGCCCCTCGAAGGATTATTAATTTTGTACGTGAAATTTTTTGGTGAACCCTCGAAAAATTATTGATTTTGTACGTGAAAGTTTTTGGTGAACCCCTCGAAGAATGATTAATTTTGCACGTGAAATTTTTTGGTGCACCCTCGAAGAATTATTGATTTTGTACTTAAATTTTTTTGGTGAACCCCTCGAAAAATGATTAATTTTGTACGTGAAATTTTTGGTGAACCCCTCCAAGAATGATTAATTTTGTACGTGAAATATTTTGGTGAACCACTCGAAGAATGATTGGTTTTGTACGTGAAAAATTTTTGGTGAACCCCTCCAAGAATGATTAATTTTGTACGTGAAATATTTTGGTGAACCACTCGAAGAATGATTGGTTTTGTACGTGAAATATTTTGGTGAACCCCTCCAAGAATGATTGATTTTGTACGTGAAGAATTTTGGTGAACCTCTCCAAGAATGATTTATTTTGTACGTGAAATAGTTACTATGGTTTACCAATTACATACTGAAATTCACTAAATACGTACAAAATAATAATTCTTGGAGGGTTTTACCAAATACGTACAACATAATCTCCATACCTAATAGGCGAATCACCTATTTTTTGCCCCTAAACACCATCCTAAAGGTGATAACCGCATCGCCAAAGTCAAACGTTAGTTTTATGTCTCCAATCGCCGGTTTCAGTCTCTAAATGCCATTTGCAAATAGGCGATTGCCAGTCTCCCTCTTAATCGCCACTTTTTTGCTCTTAATCACCATTTATATGGCTCTAATCATCATACTTCACAATTTTCCTTAAAGTTGATATTTTTATAATTATTTACCGTACACAGGAAAAATCGTTGATAAAAATAGAAAGCTCATTATTTTAAAGCAAACATTCATGATACTCACTTATTATGTGAAATTAGATTGGATTAATTAAGGATTCTCGATACAATTGAACACTTATTCATAAACTCGTTAAAAGTTGTCATTGATAATGTTGTGCTTTTGTGACAAGTATCGAGTGAAACGGGTTTCACCATATATAATTATATGTCGTGTTGTTATGATGGTCGATAAATCCTATTTAACGATTTGACAAACAAATATAACACTCAAGGTCAGATTCTATCTATAAATCGAACATATCCGATAAAAGTTTGAAATTGAATATTAAAATTTGAAATTTTAATCTTTAATTTTATAAATTATAAATCCATAAAATTTGAAAACAACCTATTTACGTTTTAATTTAAAAGAGACGAGAATTACAAGAAAGCCCAAAATTAAGACCGAAACAGCTTCTGGGCCTCCGAAAGTACTTAAAACATTATTTTTTGGGCCCAAAACTGGGCTACGATGGGTCAATCCTATTGTACATGTAGATCTCTGAATAAGCTTTGATTTGATATCTTACGGGCCACATGGTTCTACCTGAGTCAAAATTTACGCCCTCTGAAAATTGACACGATCCAATAGGGAGTATTGAGCCAAATGCCACCAGTAGGCTCCAAACGTCAGTCATGGATGGCTATTTGCCTGCCATGACTGACGTTTGGGGCATGATGGTGGCGTTTGGGCCCCAGATGCCAGACACACAGGCGTTTGGCCCGTGTCACTAAGACGCGAGCCAAACGTCTGTTACCATGGCGTTCAGGGCCCAAACGCCAGACATATTGGCGTTTGGCCCGTGTCACTGGGACACGAGCCTAATGCATGTTACCATGGCGTTTGGGGCTCAAACGTGTCCAGCAGGCCCCAAGCACCAATCTTGGTAGGCGAATCACCATGTACTGATGGCGTCTAGGTCCCTATTGTGGCGTTTGACTCTTAACAATTTTCATACACACTTACCTATATTCATAATTAGATTTTTCACACACTTAACAATTCTCTTATACTTAATCATTTTCAAAACTTAGTCATTTTCATAAATTTGCATATTTTCACACAGTTAACCATTTTCACACACTTAGTCATTTTCAATCACTTAGCCATTTTCACGAACTTTCTTATTTTCACACTTAACCATTTTCACACACTTGGTTATTTTTGCACATTTAACCATTTTCATATCCTTAACCATTTTAACATACTTGGTCATTTTCATGTGCTTAGTTATTTTCACAACTTAATCCTTTTTGCAACTTAATCATAACATACTTGGTCATTTCTTTATTGCCAAATGCTAGTTTAATGGCTCCAATTGCTAAGTGTCATTTTCACACAATTAGCAATTTTTGCAACTTAGCTAATTTCACACACTTAAACATTTTCATACACTTAGTCATTTTGACACACTTAATCATTTTCACAAATTTGTTTATTTCATACACTTGGACATTTTCGCATACTTTACCATAGTCGATAAATTATATATTCACATACTTGGTCATTTTCACACATTTTCTGTCACTTAGTCCTATTTTCATGCACTTAGGAATTTTCTCTGCTTTGTCACTTTCATGTACGTGTTTTGATGGAACTCAACTATTTTCATGTACTCAATCATTTTCACAAGGTAGCCCTTTTCGCCATTCTCCCTCCCAATCGCCACTTTGTTTTACACTTGATCATTTTTCAACCTTTAATCTCATTGTAAATCTTTATGTAATACTTGATCATTTTCACGTATTAATCTCGTTGTAAATTTTTATGAAATAACAACACTTTATAAAAAAAAAAGCATATCATTCATTGGTATCACTACATATGCATATTCTTTTTTCATCACAAATCCCTTATATTCTAAACTCAATCGACTTCTTTAACTATTAAGTCGCTAATGAATGGATTGAGAGTTGCTTCATTTGCTGGACTATATTTGTCTAGACGCTTCTTCAATGAACATTAATCCTGATACTTTTTAACATTTACTTTTAACTGCATTGTTTGTGCTCTCAGGATCATGTTACAATGCATTTTCCATCTCTGATCTGTAATCTCCTTAACGATTAATAACAAGATAAATAACAAGATCCCGAATCAGAATCCAAGTAGACCACAATAATGTAAATTTAAGCATGCCGACAGTGACAAATCAAGTGTACAACATATGGATAACAAAAAAAATAAAAAAGATCGAAAGTTACAAATCACTACTACTTCTAAATGGGGCTTAGGGGGGAAGAAACATTTTTTAGACACATTTATCTAACTATATTAATTAAATTCTAAAAATACCCTACAACTTTGAATGTCAACTTCAACCCTTAACCCTCAACTTTTATAGTAATTTTAGAACTAGTAGTGATTAATAATAGTTATTACCAGCTTAGCTAACCATACAATTTTTATTAAATAAAAAAATGAAACATGTTAAAGAATAAAATACAATCATCCAGAATAAAAAAGAGAAGATAATTCTATGGATAAAGAGTTTTGCAAGGTATTGTAATCATCCAGAATTAGACACAATTTAATATAAAATAGTTCTAAAATACAATGGTATCTAATGTTATACTTAAAACAGTTTAAAAAAAATCCAATTGTAATAACATATTCCAAACTTCAAATTCTATAATAATATATAAAAAAACTACACATTTTAAAATAGGTCTAATACAATTATATCGTGAACAATTTTGAAACTAATAGTAAAAAACAACTCAAATGAGGCAATTATACCTTAAAATTACTAACAATCATTTCTTGGCCCATAATTTGATTTGGATGAAAATGATTCCATATTTTCAGTTACCAATCATCAAAATTAATTATAGCATTAAATAAATATAATTATATCATGAATGCTAACAGTAAAAATAAAAAATATTCCTACTACTTTCAAATGGGGTTTAGGTGGGAGAAACATTTTTAGACATATTTGTCCAACTAAATTAATTAAATTCTAAAAACACCTTACAACAATGTCAACTTCAACCCTTAGCCCTCAACTTTTAATGTAATTTTAGAAATAGTAGCGATTAATAATAGTTACTACCAACTTATCTAACCATACCATTTCCATTGTATAAAATGGAACATGTTAAAAAATAAAATACAATCATCCTGAATAAAAAAGAGAAGAAAATTATATGGATGAAGAGTCATGTAAGGTATTATAATCATCCAGAATTAGTTCTACGCAATTCAATACAAAACAGTTCTAAAATACAATTGTATATAATATTGTACTTAAAATAGTTTTAAAAAAATCTAATTGAAATAATATATTCCAAACTTCAAATTCATAATATTAAATAAAACAAAATATCCATTTTAAAATAGGTACAATATAATTATATCATGAATAATAACATACAAAATAATTTCAAAACTAATAGTCAAAGCAGCTTAAGTGAGGCAATTACACCTCATAAATTACTAAGAATCCTTTCTCGACCCATAATTTGATTTGGATGAAAAAGATTCTCATATTTTCAGTTACCAATCATCAAAATCAATTATAGCACTAAATGAATACAATTATAACATGAATGATAACAATAAAAATAAAAACAATTATAAAAGCCAATAATAGCTGATAAAAATCTTAATATTCACCTACAATCTTAAAATATTTGGGAAAAAGGTTAAAAATTGAATGCACGAAATGAAAAAAACAAAAGTATTTTACACAAAAATACAAGATCAACATGCTTTAAAATTTATTGTAGTCTACGTCATAATTTCTATATCAATTATAAAAAAATGCGTTACAATTAGTCAGTAGTAGTATTTTTGTTACATATAAACAAAAAACATTAGAATAACAACAGTCACTTCCGGTCCTAATCACTTCCAATCCTAATCTAATGAGATTATAATAATCCAGAATTAGCTCTAAACAATTCAAATAAAACAGTTCCAAAATATATAATTATCTGAGTTAGCTCAAGCACAATTCAAGCACTTGTCACTATACAGGAAAACGTGTCTTCATTTCACGTATCCCATTAAGCCCAAAGAATGATGAAGGATATCCATTTAAATTCAAAAGAAAATGATTCCCAGTATGTCTTTGCTTGCCATGACTATTAATAAGACACAAGGACAAACACTCATTGATGTTGGGATCTATTTTCCTCGACATATTTTTTCTCATGGACAAATGTATGTTGCACTTTCTAGGAGTATATCATCAACAACAACAAAAATATTATCTATGCAATATAATGATTGGAAGACAGATGATGTACTAACAAAGAATACATTGTCCAATGAAATATTGATACAAACATGTAATATATTCAGGCAAAGTTTTTCCTATTAGTAATATTGCAATCTCATATAATTTATTTGTTTTCTTTCGCATCATAGAATAGTAAGTGCTATAAACAATTTTAAAAAGATTCAAGTAGAAATGATAGATAAGAGATATGGATATATAATTACAAAGCACATATTTTTTCTAGTTGATTTAAACAAATTGAAGATATTATAAGTGTACTCATTTAGAATATTGTGTATAATAAATAGATTAATTAAGGAGAGTAAAAAGATGTCAGCCAATATAATAGAAACGAAATTATAAAATAATTATTTTATGCTAAGCCTAAGAAGTTTAACCCAACTCAATTTAATCCTCATAATCCCTTAATCCGTATTAAGAGGAACTTCCAAGAAACCAGTTACTAACAAAATCAAGAGTTATTGAACATAAAGAAAATCACCTAGGAAAGGATGAGAGAGAGAGAGAGAGAGAGAGCATAAGAATTATACCGGTTCAGTAAGGGTGACCTACATCCAGTTGAGTTTTCAACCAAAGAACTCGTGCACTAGAACACAAATCCATATACGAAGCTTAAGAAACAAAACAACAATGGCAGAACAAAATTAAGAGACCCCCTAATTCTCCATCTAACAGCCACTAGCTTTCAGATGACCACAACGCTCACAAAGAATACAAGTTTCAGAATGAAAACCTCCTCCAAGATTTCTTCCTCTCACTAAAAGAATTCTTGAAGAAGATGACAGCAAAAATAGTTGAAAAATATCTAGTATGTAGCTCCTCAATAAGCTTTTATTTTTGTTTCCATGTTGACTCTTTTTCAACAACGTGGCGTGCTTCTATTGGCAACAACTGGATTTAACCAAAATGATTTCATCCTACTTACTCGGCTATCCTTCTACGTCGTTGTTTAGCGTTACTTAATTTTCTATTTAACTCGAGATTAGAAGATCACACTTCAACATATTCCACCTTGATCTTTTAAGCTTGAGTAAATTTTCCTAGTGTACCTGAACCCTCGTTGATCACTCCTCCATCATATTTCTAACCTATGTCCAGTCTTAGAGGCTTAAGGCAGTGATCAAATTTCTTTGCAGTGACAACCTTAGTTCCCATGTCAGCTAGGTTGTAATTTATGCTAATCTTCTCCAAACAAACTTCACCCTTTGCAATGATGTCCCTGAAAAAATGATACATGATTTCCACGTGTTTAGTTCTCTCATGGAACACCATATTCTTGCAGAGATGAATTGAAGATTGGCTATTCGAGTACATAGTGGTTGTCCCTTCATAAACACCTAACTCCTTAAGTAGACCTTAAGCCACAAAGCTTATTTAAATGCCTCACTTGTGGGGATGTATTGAACTTTTGTTGTTGAGAGTGACACTATATTTTGGAGTTGTGTTTTCTAGCTTATATAGTTCCCGTTCGGAGTGATTATGTAAGAGGTTATGGACCTTCTCTTGTCTCTATCTCATACTGAGTCAGCATAACCTGCCAACTCAATGTAGTCACCTTCACTCTTATAAATAAGTCCAAGGTTATAGGTTCCCTTGATGTACCTCAACAACTCAATGTAGTCACCTTCCAGTGGCTTTCTCCTAGATTTTCGATATACCTACTCACCACACTGATAGGAGAGGCTAGATCTAGTCTAGTGCTAATCATGGAGTACATGACAGATCCCACTGCCATAGCATAGGGTACCTTAGACATCTTTTCTTTTTCATCTTCTCCCTTTGGACAAAGTTGAGCAAATAATTTAAAATGAGCAGCTAGTGGCATGTTCACTAGCTTAGCTTGGTCCATGGAAAACCTTCGAACTAGTTTCTGGAGATATGTAGCCTGAGAAAGCTTGAAGATTCATTTCTTTCTATCTTTGGCAATATCTATGCCAAGGATCCTCTTAGCTCCACCCAAGTCCTTCATGTCAAATTCCTTGTTTAGCTGGTTCTTCATTCTCCTTATTTTCTCCCTGCTGTGGCATGCAACAACATCTCGTCCACATGATTAGGAGATATAGAGTCTGGTTCTCTCTTTCCTGTCTGTCAAAGTATAAATAGCTATCATAGTTGCTTCTGCTAAATCCTATCTTCTCCATGAAAGTGTTGAATTTTTATACCATTGTGTGGGCGATTGCTTCAGACCATAGAGGGACTTCTTCAAGAGGCAGGTCATCTCTTCCTTTCCTTTCTGTTCAAAGAACTCAGGCTGCTTCATATATATAATCTCTTTTAATTCACCATGCAAGAATGCAGTCTTCACGTCCATCTGCTCAAGTTCCCAATTATGATGAGTTACAACTGATAGTATACCTGATGGACTTGTACTTGGCCACTGGAGAGAATATCTCCTTAAAGTCCATCCTTTCTCTCCTTATGAACCCTTTGGCCACCAATCTGGCCTTGTACCTCACTGGCTCAGATGGTGAGTTTTCTTATTTAACCTTAAAACACCACCTGCAGTCTATATAACCTTCTATTTTTTCTGGTTTTGTCACCAAGGTCCAAGTGTCATTTTGGTGCAGTGACTTGATCTCATCTTCCATTGCTACAATCCAGTTCTGAGCATTCTTTCTATTTAGGGCTTCTTATATAGTTTATGGTTCCCTATCCTCTACCATATGACCTGCAATCAAAGTAAATGCAATTAGGTCTATATTAATATACTTAAGGTTAGGCCTTACCTGCCTCTTTTCTCTATCTCTGGCCAGTTGGTAATCTTTCAATGGGTTGTCATCCATCATTGTATTTGTGAAGTTAGTCTCTGGTGATGCAGGCTCCTATTGGCTTTCAGGTTCAGTTGGACTTGAGCTTGAACTTCCTGGTCTCAGTCCATGTCTTGGCTTTGGTGTAAAATGCTCCACCTCAAACCCTATTCTCTTAGCTCTACTAGCTTCTATCTTATCAGTACTTGCATCACTAGGTGGCTTCTTATAACATGTCATATCACTTTCATTAAATCTAACATCCCTACTAATTATGATTTTCATGCCAGTTTTGGTCTTTGGCCCATAATCTGTACCCTTTTACCCCATCGGCATAGCCTAGAAGACACATTTAATGGCTCTAGGTTCAAGCTTCCCATCCCTTTGGTGAGAAAATGTAGCATACTCAAATACCCTAATGTGATCCAGAGTGGGTGCCTTACCTATCCATGTCTAAATGGGTGTACTAAACTCTATGACACTAGATGGGCTTCTGTTTATCAAATAGGTGGCAGTGGTGACTGCCTCCCCTTTAGAACCTTTTGGTTAAACTCGAGCTAATGAGCATGCATCATACTTTATTTAGAATAGTCCTATTCATTCTCTCAGCTATGCCATTCTACTAAGGGGTATGCCTAACATTTTTATGCCTTAGAATCCCCTCAGCTTTGCACATGTTATTAAACCTAGCATTACAGAACTCTAGGCCATTGTCAGTCCTTATGGCTTTTAGTTTCTTACTCGTTTGATTTTTAGTTAATGTTTTCCATTCCTTAAACCTATCATAGGATTCATCTTTAATTTTCACTAGATATGTCCAGACAGTCCTAGAGTAGTCATCTACAATTTATGAGTCTCTACAGGTGATGACCCCCATAAGTCTACATGTACATACTCTATGATGGCCTTTGAGTGTTTGGTTAAAGTAGTGAACTTTAACCTGTGATGCTTGCCAAGAACACAGTGATCACAAAACTCCAGAGTTGGCAGATTCTTCTTTCCCAAAAGCCCTTGCCTGCACAAAAGTTTAATTCCCTTGTCACTCATATAACCTCTTATGCCATAGGTCTGCTTCTATGAATTTTGATTTGCTTGCCACTAAAGCATTTCCAGTTATTGTGCTTCCCAACATCACATACAATCCATTTCTCTTCACACTCGTGATGTAAACTAGCGAGCCTTTAGACACCTTAAGTACCATTTTTCTAACTTGTAAGTGTATCCAGCTTCATCTAATACTCCAAGAGAAACCAAGTTCCTTTTCCAGTCTAGAACATACCTTACCTCACTGAGCGATCTCACAACTTCATCGTGCATCTTGATAAGTATTGAGCCTTTAACCTTGATAATGCAAGTCTGGTTATTACCCATGAGCACTTTACCACCTTCAAACTCCATGAGGGTAGAAAACCAGTCCCTTCTAGGAGTTATGAGATAGGTGCACCCTGAATCTAGGATCCATTCAATGTCATTGCTTTCTGTGGAAACAACAAGGACTTCTCCATCACTGTAGCTGTCTGTAATTGCTGTCAGATCATCCCCAGCTACCCCTTTCTCCTTCTGCTTATTTTTTCATTCATAGCAGATCCTTTTCAGATGTCATTCCTTCCCACAGAAGTAACACTTCTTCTTTGTTTTTCTGTCGTTGAATTGTGACCTTGCTTGGTTGTTCCCCCTACTCTTGCTCCGTCCCTTTTGATTGCCAAACATCTGAATGCTTCTTCCTCTAGTGAACAAGCTCTCTCCTGAATCTTTCTTCTCATTCTTCAGTTCAAGGTCCTTGGATCTAAGTGCTGAGACACACTCTTCAAAAGACATTGAGGACTTTCCATATTTGATGGCTGCTTTGACATCACTAAATGAGTCAGGCAAGGAGTTAAGAGTATAATTGCCTTATTCTCATCACTAACTTTCTCATTGGCCTTAGAATTTACCAATTCAATGGTTATGCATTTAAAGTCATCTAGATTCTGCTCTAGAGTCTTTGAGGCATCTATCTTGAACCCAAAGAGTCTCTCATTCAAATAGATCTTTTGTAAGGAACTTCTTCATATAAAATGTCTCTAATTTTTCCCATACCTTTGCTGTATTGTCTTCATCGTTCACTTCCTTCAAGACATTATCAGCTAGATTCAAGATGATGGTGCCAAGAGCAGTCTCGTGCCAACAGAGCCTTCACCTTTCTCCTCCAAATCCCAAATTCTCCAATCCCATCGAATCTATCCATTTCAAAATGTGTGGATCCCATAATGTATGCTGGTGTCTAGATGTCCCCTTTAACTTGGTTATCCTCTTTCTTTTCTACATTCTTTTCTCCTTCCTCGAAGTCTTGTTGACTCGATTCTCCTTTCTGTAACTTTGAATCTTCTCCAAGATTCAATTCTTATTCATGTACCAATTCTTGATTTTCTAAGATTCCTTCTGAAGAGTCTTTGATGCTCAAAGAGCCTTCAGGTGAAGTTTCCTTATTTGGATCTGCCGTGACTGTGCTTTTGATAGGATGTCTTGCTAAACTGATTTTTCTCTCTTCCAAACTGAAGCTTTGATACCACTGTTAAGCCTAAGAAGCTTAACCCAACTCAATTTAATTCTCACAATCATTTAATCCCTATTAAGAGGAACTTCCAAGAAATTAACTACTAACAAAATCAAGAGTTATTGAACATAAAGAAAATCACCAAGGAAAGGATGAGAGAGAGAGAGAGAGAGAAAGAGAGAGAGAGAACACATAAGAATTATACTGGTCAAGGTGACCTACATCTAGTTGAGTTCTTAACCAAAGAACTCGTGCACTAGAACACAAATCCAGATACAAAGCTTAAGAAACAAAACACCAATGACTGAACAAAATTAAGAGTCCCTCTAATTCTCCATATCACAGCCACTAGCTTTCATACAATCATAATGCTCACGAAGAATACAAGTTTCAGAATGAAAACCTCCTTTAAGATTTTTTCCTCTCACTAACAGAATTCTTGAAAAAGATGACAGCAAAACAGTTGAAAGATTTCCAGTATGTAGCTCCTCAATAAGCTTCTGTTTTTGTTTCCATGTTGAATCCTCTTAAGCAACGTGGCATGCTTTTATTGGCAACAACTGGATCTGCCCAAAATGATGTCACCCTACTTACTGGGCTATCCTTCTACGTTGTTGTTTAGCGTTACTCACTTAAGCTTTCTCTTTAATTCGAGCTTTGAAGATCACACTTCAACATTTTAAAATAAAAAAGATCCTATTAATGTTTATGGTATTGGTTATCGTATAAAATTACATATTGGTATTTCTAATTCCGATTCCATCAGAGCACTAACGAAATTCATATCTAATTCTACATTGACTATCTGATCAAATACAAATTAAAGTTCCAAATTAAGTTCTTGATTAACTATTATCATTATCTATAAAAACCGTTGGAAGTTAAAGGTCTCATTTATAAATGAACACCATAAATATTTATGTTTCTATTTTTTTAAGACTCTCAAGTTTTTTAAGGTATTATGTTTATCTTTTATTTTAAAATATATTTATATATTATTCCGTACATAGCAAGTATATATAGCATGTATTCTTAGGAAGTTCAGAGAGGAAGCTTGTCGTATGAAAAAAACGGGTAATGTGGTCCCTTATGGGTAGGATATTTACGCACCAAGATAGTAACACTGACCAAATCAGACCATTTCAATTTTTTACTTCCCCTATTACCGCAAATTTGTGCTATTAACTCTCGCGTTTATGTTCTTAGTGGATATTTACCGATTGTTTGTCCGGGGAGACGCTGAAAAAATGTAAGCTACATGGACATGCACCGGCCGGACAATGGTTTGCAGGAAGGCCCTTCCGTCTATCCTCACTTACGGACGTGGTGGTTCGCGGGAAAGGCTATATTTATGAAGCGTAACCGACGGATCGTAGCACGCGCGTGTCCACTTCTCTAGGGTATAGCTTTTGACACGGGTGGAACCACGGGCCCTGTAAGATATGATATTGAAACTTATTCAGAGACCTACAGGTGTGATAGGGTTTACCTGTCAGAGCTGAGTTTTGTGTCCAAAAAAACATGGACATGACAGCTTCAGAACTGCTATAACCGACGGATCGTAGCAAGCGCGTGTCTACTTCCCTAGGGCATAACTTTTGACACGGGTTGAACCACGGGCCCTGTAAGATATCAAATTGAAGCTTATTTAGAGAGGTACAGGTGTGACAGTGTTTACCCATCATAGCTGAGTTTTGTGTCTAAAAAAACACGGACAGTACAGCTTTAGAACTGCTGTAACCGACGGATCGTAGCACGCGCGTGTCCACTTCCGTAGGGGATATCTTTTGACACGGCTCGAACCACGGGCCCTTTAAGATATCAAATTGAAGCTTATTCAGAGAACTACAGTTCTGACAGGGCTTACCTATCAGAGCTGAGTATTGTGTCCAAAAAAACATGGACATGACAGCTTCAGAATTGCTGTAACCGACGGATCGTAGCAAGCACGTGTCCACTTCCCTAGGGCATAACTTTTGACACGGGTGGAACCACGGGCCCTGTAAGATATCAAATTGAAGCTTATTCAGAGACCTACAGGTGTGACAGGGTTTATTTATAAGAGCTGAGTTTTGTGTGAAAAAAAACATGGACAGTACAGCTTTAGAACTGCTGTAACCGATGGCTCGTAGCACGCGCCTGTCCACTTTCGTAGGGCATAACTTTTGACACGGGTGGAACCACGGGCCCTGTAAGATATCAAATTGAAGCTTATTCAGAGAGCTACAGGTGTGACAGTGTTTACCCCTCATAGCTGAGTTGTGTGCCTAAAAAACACGGAAAGGACAGCTTCAGAACTACTGTAACCGACGGATCGTAGCAAGCGCGTGTCCACTTCCCTAGGGCATAACTTTTGACACGGGTGGAACCACGGGCCCTGTAAGATATCAAATTGATGCTTATTCAGAGCCCTACAGGTGTGACTGGGTTTACCTATCAGAGCTGAGTTTTGTGTCAAAAAAAACACGGACAGTACAGCTTTAGAACTGCTGTAACCGACGGCTCGTGGCACGCGCGTGTCCACTTTCGTAGGGCATAACTTTTGACACGGGTGGAACCACGGGCCCTGTAAGATATCAAATTGAAGCTTATTCAGAGAGCTACAGGTGTGACATTGTTTACCCCTCATAGCTGAGTTGTGTGCCTAAAAAAATATGGAAAGTACAGCTTTAGAACTGCTGTAACCGATGGCTCGTAGCACGCGCGTGTCCACTTCCGTAGGGCATAACTTTTGACACGGGTGGAACCACGGGCCCTGTAAGATATCAAATTGAAGCTTATTCAGAGAGCTACAGGTGTGACAGTGTTTAGCCATCATAGCTGAGTTTTGTGTCTAAAAAAACAAGGACAGTACAGTTTTAGAACGGCTGTAACCGACGGATCGTAGCACGCGCGTGCCACTTCCCTAGGGCATAATTTTGACACAGTGGAACCACGGGCCCTGTAAGATATCAAATTGAAGCTTATTCAGAGCCCTACAAGTGTGACAGGGATTACCCGTCAGAGCTGAGTTTTGTGTCCAAAAAACATGGAAAGGACAGCTTCAGAACTGCTGTAACCGATGGATCGTAGCACGCGCGTGTCCACTTCCCTAGGGCATAACTTTTGACACGGGTGGAACCGCGGGCCCTGTAAGATATGAAATTGAAGCTTATTCAGAGACCTACAGGTGCAGAGTTTACCCGTCAGAGCTGAGTTTTGTGTCCAAAAACCATGGACAGGACAGCTTCAGAACTGCTGTAACCGGCGGATCGTAGCACGCACGTGTCCACTTCCCTAGGGTATAACTTTTGACACGGGTGGAACCACGGGCCCTGTAAGATATGATATTGAAACTTATTCAAAGACCTACAGGTGTGACAGGGTTTACCTGTCAGAGCTGAGTTTTGTGTCCAAAAAAACATGGACATGACAGCTTCAGAACTGCTATAACCGACGGATCGTAGCAAGCTTTAAGAAGTTTAAGTTTTTTAGCCATCACGAAAGTCGGACCTCCTGAAACTATGTAACCCTTCCACCAACCTTTACCAAACTCTTGAAGCCCTCTACCTTCAACCACATGTTCGTGCTGCAATCCTAGGCTTCTTCGTCTTCATCCTGCAGGTGACTCATAGTACTAGTGCAAGCTTCCGAAACTTATTAGCAACGATTTAAGCTTTTCTGATGCACAACTACTTACTGTTACAGATAGAGAGGTTTTCTTCTAGTAACTGCAAGTGATAAGGGCGAGTCAAAAACCAAATGTTGCGTGTTCTTCTACTTAAAGTTAAACAAGTGGGAAATCTTTCGCCGATCCTTCTAGGGTGAGTGAAATCTGAATTCTGATCAAGGGAATGATAAAATTGACGTACTATATGTTTTTATTGGCGAGTATTAGCTGAATGATCTGAACAACATAGGCTGGCGAATGAGTTCTAGATCATAACATTCTCTGAACTTTATGAAGAAAAGATGAAGTTCATCACGCTACTAATTATATCACACATTGTACACAACTTGTAATCAAACAATGTCTTTTCAAATGAGTAACCTCATATTTCAATGAATGGGGGTCCATCTAATGACATTATAATAAGGTGTGATACTTGAAGTGTTGAGAAGAGGAAATACAAAAACCTTGTTAGGATTAAATTCCCTAACACTACTCAAGATCTATTCTAAACTCAATCCCTATTGAGAGGAATCTCCAAGAAATACACTTAGACAATAGTCTTGACAAATACAGAGTGGAGGAGAAGAAAAAGATAGGAAGAGAAGAAGAAGAGAACGATATTGGTTTATACTGGTTCGGCTTAATGTAAGTCTACATCTAGTTGAGCTCCAAAACCAGATTCCTTTCACTATAGCTTCAAGAATTACAAAGAACAACTCAAGAACACCTTTATAGATTTGGACGAACACACACACTCTCGATGAATACTCCAAACACACGAACAAGCAATACATGAACTGCACATTTCCACACGCTTACAATCCTTCAAAATGAACTCTCAATCTTGAAAAAATCAAAATAGGAGCTTGGAATGAAAATCACGTAGCTAATTCAGTTTGTTAAGTTGGTTAAATACCAACTGTAGGTCATGCTGAGTTATGAGCTGCCACACGTCAAGCTCGGATAGTGATTTAGTTCAAAACACTTAGAAAAACGACCCTGTCCATCTTAATATCAAAATGCCTTGTTCTTCTTCTCTTACTTTAACCCGTGTTTATGGTGTTCACGGTTAACATTCTCCACCTTGATCTCCATAGACACGTGAAAAACATTAGAAGCCACTTAGTGAACTCGCGATCCTGGCAAGGCTGCCAGAATCGTATTTTTGACTCGGATCGGTGGAGGGGTCTTCCAAATCAGATCGATGGATCGGATCGAGGATCATAAGATCCTACAAAATGTTAATAGTTATAATATTAAAAAATTGTGATCCTTAAAAAATAAATTAACTATTTCTAACTAAAATTAAATTATAAAAATAAGTTTTACTCTACTTTATAAATGACTGAAATATATAATATCTCAAAATAGTCAACTCAAGGTTAATTCTAAACTTATAATTTTTTAAGTTGCTCAAAATAATTTTCTCACTCAAGAATTCTAATGAGTACAATAACAAAGACGATTCAATTTTAGTCTCTTAAGTTTCTCCAAATTAAACTTATAAAATTAAATTTTCACAAAAATGTTTCTACAAAAACCACTTTACTCTTAATATCATAAACACATAAATAAAATTTTATAAATTCAAAAATTTGTGTGAGAAAGTATGAGTCAAAGCCCATAGAATATTACAAAGATTTAATAATTTTGATTTATGACAACATATTAACTAGGAGGTGGGCTTCAATTACATTGAATTGGAATTAGGGAGGCTTAGCAAGTGGGCTTCAACAACTAGTCATTTGACAATATTTGATAAAACTAAAAAAAATTATGTTATGTTAATAAATAATCAATGTCTAAGAAAATTCATAAAAAAATGAATACAAGAATAAAAATATAAAAATAGTCCACTTGCACGATTTTTGAAAAAAATGGACTCCCACGCGGAAGGAAGTTTTCGCGCCACACGCACCATAACTCAAGAATTTGATAATTTATACAATATATATACTTTGTGGATAAAAATTCAAAATCTCGTTGGCGCTCGTAGGTGATGGTTTTTGGTTTTGTTTTTTTTATTTGGATGGCTATTTTTTTTATTTCATCTTAGGCTATCTTTTTTCCTTAAAAATGACCTATTCTTGATATTGGCCCAATCCCAAATTAAGATATGTGTACGATCCTACCGATCCTGTTTCGATCCTACCATAATCCCACTTGATCTCGATTCTATACTCGATCTGGATCATTTTGAAATTATAGGATCATACGATCCTACGATCCGAATCGCTATTTTGACAACTATGGATCTTGGTATAAAGCTCCACCTCAAACACATCATCCAATATTAGTTTTAAGAAGTCTTAGACAATGATTGAGCTTTTTAACTAGGACTACTTTAGTCCTCATATCTGCTGGGTTTTTTTTTCAGTGCTTACTTTCTCTTGATGCACTTCACCCTTCTCAAGCACATCTCTCACAAAATGATACCTTATTTCCACGTGCTTTGTTCTTTTGTGGAAGACTGGATTTTTGCACAAGTTGATAGAGGATGGCTATTTGAGAAGATGATGGCAGTGCCCTTATATACCCCCATTTCTTTTAGTAAACCTTGTAGCCAAAAGGCTTCTTTCACTACCTCTGTAGTTGCTATGCACTCAACTTTAGTGGTGGATAATGCCACAGTGTTTTGAAGCTAAGTCTTCCAATTTATGCAATTTCCATTGAGGGTGAACACATAAGCAGTTTTAGACTTCTTTTGTCCCTATCTCTTTCAGAATCTAAATCAACATACCCAACCAAGTCGATGTTGGGCATAGTGCCCTCAGAGCATGTGTTTAGATAATTTTAATATGAATTTAATGAAATCATATTTTTCTTATAATTTTTCTTTTAAACTATTGTTGAATAATTTATATATATGAAATTTCTATATTTATTAATTAGACTACAATCATGTATAAGTACGAGAGGATTAAGATCATAGATAATGAATAAAATAGTCCGCAACATATTAACGTATGGAATCTTTAATGAATGGTTGTTAGTACGGTTCACTAAGCATTATGAATGAATGTGATAAAAATTCAGATCACTGATGTGGATAGACATATTAGTGAATGTATTTTATATAATTAGATTATATAGGACATAATCGATGTAGGTTAATATCTTTATTAACTCACCGTTTATGATACAGATTTAACACACATCGAAGCTGTTGATCATATGTAGATTAGTCTGAATCTTGAGTAGTCATGAATTCCTATGCATGTCTACTGGGACATTTGATTCAGTCGTTAAGACTTGTTTGTAAAACAGACTAGTGACACTTTTGGGAGATTCAATGATATGGATGGATGAGAACATGATCTTATAAGATTTGGAATCCAAGCTTTCCTAGTGGATCGTATATTTGTTCCCTTAAGTATTAATTCTGGAACTGAATGGTTATTGAGCTCAAATTATAAATTGGTCGTTCACTAGTGAATTAATGGTACTTAAGAATCAAGATGTAATTAGAAGGGTAAAATGGTAACTTTGACCAGCTCTAATTTACGAACCAATAATTGGAGAACAGAACTAAATGATGTGACTATATCAATGGACTACACGAGAATACTCTGTAAATATATTTTGTAATTACTAATAGTGCAATTCTATATTTATTGTGGAGTAATAATCAAATTAATAAATAAGATTTTTTAAATTAAAGATTTTAATTAATAATATAGTTTATTAGAGCTTAGAATTATGAGTCCATAATCCCCGAGACATCTCTGTACTACACAGTCTAGGATGTGAATATTTCAGGACATGAGAAAAGGACTAACTTACATAAGGAATTAAATTTCTGGGGTAAGTATATAATTATGAGACAATTATGTGATATTATTTAATTAAGAATTACCTAATAATATTATTGTAATCTTTGGAAATTATAAATAAATTTTACGTCCCATCCCGTCCCAACTAAAACAAAAAAAATCGCCTCGTCCCGTTCGGTTCAGGATGAGACGGTTTTTTAGGACACTTGCATACCCCTAGTTGTTGCTGGAAACCTTTGGCCGCAAGCCTGGCCTTGTACATATGGACAATTCCATTTGAGTTGTGCTTAATTCTGAATATCCATTTGTTTTTTACAACTGTCTGGTTGGGATCAGGGGGAACTAGGGCCGAAGTCTGATTTGTCACGAGAGCTTGGTACTCAACTTGCATGGCTGCTAACCAATGTGGAGATGTTAGGGCTTCATACACATTTTTAGGTCCTGTGTGCTGCAGAAATACATGAGTGAAGACCTTTGGCTTCTAAGACCCTCTCTTTGACCTGATAAGCATATGGTGCACATAATTCACAGTTGTATCAGTGGGGAGAGGTGGGGGTGGGGGTGGGGATGGTGAATCGGTGGGTGATATGTAGAAAGGAACAATGTTATTAGGAAAACTGTCATTTGGTGATGAGCAAGGCTGAGAAGTTACCTGTTGCAGGAGCGTGGTCAACTGTTGCTGTGATGAACGAGCTTGCAAAGATGGTTATGCTGCAAGATGTTCAGAATGAGATGAGGATGATGCATCATTTCTTGAAACCTGAAAGGAGTTAGGATATACATAGGGGTAACAAGTAGAAGTTGAGTGACAAGTTGGTTGAGTGTAGCAATGTCAATTAGTTCTTTATATGGGAAGTCATTTTCATTAAAAGTAACACTTTTGGAGATGTAGACCCTATTTGTCTTAGGTTCTAAACACAAATACTTTTGGATATATAGAGGGGGTAACAAGTAGAAGTTGAGTGACAGGTTGGTTGAGTGTAGCAGTGTCAATTAGTTCTTTATATGGGAAGTCATTTTCATTAAAAGTAACATTTTTGGAGATGTAGACCCTATTTGTCTTAGGTTCTAAACACAAATACCCTTTATGAGATGGACTATATCCTAAGAAAACACACTTTATGGTGTGAATGTCAAGTTTGATAGTGTTATAGGGCTTAGAAATGGAAACAACAACACCCAAAATTCCTACGTAATGGTATTCTTTTTAACATGCATTTTCTTTATAAGTACAATAATTTTATAATTGCCAAATCTATCTCTCCATTCTATCTCTTTAGAAAAATTGAAGTTTACAATACTGTACAGGCATACATAGGAACAAAGGAGCTACTATTTTAGTATGCAACATTGACACAGGAATCCATGACATTATAAACTTCCGTTTTTCAAAATCTTTTAGATTTTAAAAACTTAACTTCATAGAAAACACCATATAACTTACTGTAAAAAAAGGTTGGAATATGAATACCATAAAATAAGACCAAAGAAAGAATAATAGGCTTGAAATAATCATCAATTATCCATAAAATAATGCCAAAAGATGATGAATTAAGCCCCCAATATATATATATGAATTAAAATAATGCCGGAACTAATAGCCTATCAAGATGTTAAAGAAACTTTAGATAAATAGATCATACCCAAAGTTAAACCAGAAACAATTTATAAAATTAGTACTTTTGATTTCACCAGTAGAAAGATAATCAAAACTTTTGAATATGTTATTCCTTTAAGAATAACAATGATATAATTTATCTATTGCATATTCATGGTTTATATCATTTTATGCAAAAGTATAAATATCTGCATATAAGACTTGTACAAATTACTTTCAAGCCCTTGACTTTATTATATCAGAACACGAGCATACAATGCACTCTTAGAGATGGTAGATGCCTCAACTGGAAAGCCTCACTTATGGGAGCGATAGAGACCAACTTATCTCATGGACCAGTATACTTTAATATTTATCCTAACTTAAGCATTGCTCTTTCTGACAGTAATTTAGCCGAAGTTCTAAAACTCGGAGTTCTATTGCACGGCTATGATTATCTACCAAGATCATCTCCTTTTGCCATTTTATTCAGGATTCATCTTAAGGTTCTCTCCACCTTAAATCTTTATGCCCGCAAGGACATACAGTCCTTATAGATACTAATCTCTTTAACAGTCATGTAGCTATTGCTCGCATGATACCGTGGGTTGATATTACTTTTCCTGAAACTTGGCAAATCTCTAATACCGTACCTGCTAGACCTATCATTAGGCAATCAATTGAAGATATTATTCAAACCCAAGGAGATAATGTTTATCTTCATTTCCAAAAACCCTTAAATATAAGCTTTTCTAGTATAAGCAACAAAAGTATTCCTCCTTATAAGGTTGATATTCCTGAATCTTCTAGACAATCTATATCTGAACCAATATGATCTAATGGATCTGAGAATTCATTTATCCCTGACGATTATATCAAAGGAATCCATATATCATACAATCAGATATCCCATGGTGTTTATGAACCTAGCACTAACAGAAGGCCCAATAGCCCAACTACCAATGATATGCAATTTAATCTTTCCTTTATCCCTGAAGATTATATCAAATGAATCCATATAACAGAGAATCAGATACCCCATGGTGTTTATGAACCTAACATTAATAGAAGGCCCAATAGCCCAACTGCCAGTGATATGCAATTTAATCTTTGATTAATTCCCCCCAGAGATTTGTTAAGACAAAGTGTTCACCAGGATTTTATGCAAACTAAGTATCAGAATATTAACACAATAATTCTCAACAACTCTTAGATGTTGAAAACCTATATTACTACCAGTTAGAAAAAGATCAATGTTTTCATTTTTTTCCTGAATTGCACTATCAGCTTACCTTACATGTTAAACTACATGATGACCAATAAATACAAGTTCTCTCTAATATTCAAAAGAATTGGATAACCACGTGTGGTCGTACTTACCAATCTACCCATCCACCACCTTTATCCTTAGAACTTACTCCAGGAAATGAAAATAAAAAACTTTTAGTTATAAATCCATATACTAAAGTCTCTGAGAAAGCCAGTCACCAGAAACCAATTAGAATTAAAGATATTCTCCCCTTAACCAAACATCATAATTATACCAATCATTTTCTTCAAACTGTAGGAACTCAGTTAACTAGAATTGAAGACCATATTGAACAAATACAGGAAACCAAGACCCAACATAATCTTGTTGATCAGCAAAAGTTTAACCTTGAACCAGTCACGATAAAACCCACTCTTGAAGTTCAAAATTTTAAATTAAAATCTACCAAGAAAGATGATGATTTTATGGAAACCCTTATTGGAAAAGTAAAAAACTTTAAGATTTATACTCCAGAAACTTCAGAACAACTTAATATGATCAATCGGGATGATTCACCCCATAAAGATGAACCCGAAGAATTCTCTCTTTCCCAAATTTTGGATATTCAGAAGAACTGTGACGATACTATCAATACACACTCATATTCCAAAAGACCTACTACTCGTATGGCTTTAACAGAAACTAGTAGATATTATTATCCTCGACCTACTCCGCAAGACCTTCTGTATGAAGAAGATTTCCTTCATACCCAAAATTCCTATCATAGTTAAACCATTTATGAATGGAACATAGATGAAAAGCCTGAATATCAGGTTTTTGAAACTATACACCAAATGATTATGTATTCCTCAGTTTGTAAACAAAATGACAATACAGATCACCAAATCTGCAGATTCTTTGCCAATGGTTTTACAGGAACTTTTAAAGGATGGTGGGATAATTGTCTCACAGAAATTCAGAGAAATGAGATTTTAAATTCCTTTAAGATCAAGACTGACCCCTTAACAGGTACGCAAACTAGAAATGAAATTGCTATACGTTTGCTTATTCTATAATTCACCATTTTCTTGGACAAGGAATTATTAATACTGACCGCCATATAGAATTATTATAGAATCTTAGATGCCATTCCTTAACCCATTTCTGTTGGTATAAATATGTCTTCCTCATGAAAGTCATGCAGAGAGGTGACGCTAACAGTGAGTATTGGAAGGCCAAATTTATAGATGGTCTCCCTAGTCTATTTGCTGAAAATGTTCGTAAGAAGCTTAGGGATAAACATGATTAGATGGACATCTCTTATGACCAATACACTTATGACCATCTTGTTGCCATTGTCATTGAAGAAGGCTTAACTCTTTACAATGATCTAAAACTTCAGCATATGATGAAAAATCAGAATCTTACTAACAGAAAAGAATTGGGTGAATTATGCGACCAATTTGCCTATGATACAAAATACATTATCCTTCTACCTCTCAACCGTATAGGAGTTCCAAAGCTTATAAGTCCCATAAAAAATACTTCTCTAAGAAGAAATATAGAAATGTTAATAAAGACTCTCCTATGAATCATAATAAGAAATTTTCTTCCAAAAAGCATAAATTTACATCCCCACGCACATGCTATAAGTGTGGTTTACCTGGTCATTACGCAAAACAGTGTCAATCCAAATTAAGAAGAAACTGAATTAGCTATCATTTAATGAGGAGACCCAATAAAAAATCTTAAATTGTCTTTCTGATTGCAGTTCAACTGAAGATAATATAGATGATGATTTTGCTCAAATTTATGAATCTGACTCTGACTCCTCTACTACTTCTGAACAAATGTGCTACTCTAAAACATGCAACATGATAACTGAAGCCAACTATTGGAAAACCATAGTTGAGATGAATGGTCTTGATATGAATGGACCAAGTATCAATGTTTTAACTGACACCCAACGATCTCTTTTAGCAACTGCAGATCAAATTACTAACCCTGAGATAAAGTTAAGGTTCTTAGAAAACTGCTATAAATTTTATACCACTCCAGAGGTCATCCCCATTAAGAATTACAGTATGAAAGAGCTTTTGACTCATATCCAACAGAATTTTTTACCCACTAAACTTGTTACTATTTCTGATCTCAAAATGAAAATTAATACCATTAAGTCTGAAATTCAGCAATTAAAAACTACTAATCAAATCATCTTTCAAGATATTAATCTCCTCAAACAGTCAACTACCAAAGGTAAGACTCTTCTAGAGGTACCTGAACCTTCTTCCCCCCGGCAAATAGTACAGAAGAGACGAATAAGGAAAATTCCTATTTATTTCTTCTGAACCAAATTACTTTAGTTATCAAACTAGATTTTATAATTAAAGATGTCATTGTCTTAGTTGATAGTAGTGTAAATATGAACTGCATACATGAAGGATTAATCCCTATAAAATATTTCTAGAAAATCACTCAATCCTTTACTACTGCTAGTGATATCTCTATGCGTATTTAGTATAAAATACCTAAAGCACTTATATGCAAACAAGGTATTTGCTTTTCTGCAATATTTGTTTTAATAAAAAAATATAACACAAAGCATAATTCTTGGCAATCATTTTCTAAATTCTATTATGCATATCACATGAATTGATACTTCAGGTATCCATACCAATATAGACAAAACTAACATTATATTTGAGTTTGTTACAAAACCGTATACTAAAGTATTATATTTGATAAAACATCTTATTCAGAATAAAAATAACCAGTTAAATTTTATAATATATATATATAAGTTTTGGCCTCTCAAATTTTTTTTTTATATTTTGGCCTCCAAATAAAGTTTCCTTATTCATCCTTGTTTACCACTACTATTGAATCATTCATAATCAAGATAAAATTAGGTCTATCTACTTTAAACTTTGAAGAGGCTATAATCATGTATTCCAGAGAGAGAGAGAGTGGGAGAGAGACTATAATCATTTATCCATGTTTTATTTTGTTGTATTCATTTTATTATTTTAGAGGTGATACTAAATTTTTTTATTTGAATATTGTTACTATCTTCACATTTTTTGTTTAATAAAAATTTGAACAATTTTTTCTTACATAATTTAATATTTTTATATACACGTACAATGAACGTATTTAAAGTCTAGTTCATCAAAAAGTATGGAAATGTAACAATAGAAAGAAAAAAGAAATCATAACTATCAATATTTTATGAAGTTCATTATGACATTGTTAATTCAAAAACAATATTCAGAGTAATAATAAAATAAAACAATCAAATATGACTATTAACATTGTAAAAAAAAGATTACATAATAGTGATAAATGAAGTAAACATTACATAAATACGGTATATTTATACTTTTTTAGCAACTAGAAAATTTATAGATGCATACATCTAATTCACCTGTGATGCCTATGTCATTTACAATGTTACCATGTATGTTTGTGATTTTTGATAGACATGCTTAAGTATCATCAATATATTCTTGTTAATTTAAGTTTAATAAAGAATTTAACATATAAAAAGTTTTAATGATTATCCTTCTTAAAAAATCTTTGTTCTACCAACTAAAGTAATGTTTTAACCATATTTAGAAATCGGTTACCTCTTTGGGAAAAACAAAAACAGGTAACAGAGAAATAGTATTTTGTTTGCTGGTGCTTAGAATCGAACGAAAAAAATATATTAACTTGTCAACATATCCAAAAAACAAATTCATACTGAATGAAAAAGAAAAGAAAAATGAAAAAAAAGAAAAAAAGATAGAAATTTGGTGTTATTCGTTACATTTGTGTTATTTAAGTTGGCTTCGAGTAAATTATGTTACAATTCGAGAAATTAAAAATAAGAAGAATTTCAACTTCAAAAACCTATTGTTATAAATTTCTGTTAGGGTTTCTTAATTGTAGTTTTTCTTAAGGTTGCGTAATTTTAGTTTTTTCCCATTTTAAGACTCGGTAGCCTTGAAGGAGATTTGATTTAATAGAAATTTGAGAGTTTTTTCTACTCATTTTCTAAGACGGTTTTGGTACTTGCGCGTAAATTAACAAAATTTGGATACCTAATTGCTTCGTATTCGTGAGTTAATTAACCGTGTTAAAGTTGTTATGTCCTATTGTCTATTTCTTTCACACACAACTCGAGATTTGTGCTGTCAAGATCTTATTGGCCAAACCAGGATGCATTGTGAACTTAGTATGATGCATTGTGAACTTAGTATGATGCATTGTGAAATTGTTGGGGACTGCCAATCATTGTCTTGATCTGAATTGAGAGATTATGCAGCTTATCTTTGAGAAGCGTATTTCTCATGATGATGTGCTTATGTTAACTAGGCATTTTACTCTGGATGAGGTAAAAAATAATGTGATATTTGATTTTAGCATTGATAAGAGCTCCAGTCCAAATGAGTTTTCTACTGGCTTTTTTCAGAAAGCTTGGAGCATTGTGGGTAATGATTTTGTTGATGGTGTTCTTGAATTTTTTAAATATGGCAGGCTTCTTAGGCAAGCTAAATGCTAGATCATTACTTTTGTCCCCAAGGTGTTTAATCCTTCTATAAATGCATTACAAAGTTGTTAGTTGACAAGATGAAAATGGTTTTGCCTAGTCTTGCCAATGTTAGTAAAACAACATTTGTTCCTGGTAGGAGAATTTCTGACAACATTCTTCTTACTCAAGAATTAGTCACAAGCTACATAGTCAAGTGTTTTCGCTTTTGTGTGCTTTAAAGATAGGTCTCATGAAAGCCTATGATAATGCCAATTGGTTCTTTGTGGATAAAGTTTTGATTATGGTTGGGTTCCCTCCTTTATTTGTTCATTGGGTTATGGAATGTGTTTCTACTGCTTTTTTTCCTGTCAAAATTAGTAGTGGGTTAAAAGGCTTTTTAAGGAGGCTACAGGGCTTAGACAATGTGATCTTATCTCACCTTATATTTTTGTCCTTGTAATGGAATCTTTTACTGATTATGAGAAAGCACCTTTCCTGCTTGATTTTTCTTTTCACTGGAGATGTAAGTACCAAGGAGTGTGCATTTATGCTTCGTTAATGATATGTTTTTGTTTTCTAAAAGTGATATTAAGTCGATTGAAGTTTTGGAGGGGTTGGATTTATTCACTTGTATGTCTGCTTTAAAGCCCAGTTGTGGTAAGAGTCGGTTCTTTTAAGTTGGTGTGGATGAGTCTGTGAAGGGTATGTTGGTAGAGGTTATTGGTTTTCAGAAGAAAAGTTCCCCATAAGGTATTTGGGGATTCTTAATTTCTTCAAAGCTGACTCAGGATGGTTGTGCTGGGTTGATTGATAAAATTACTACTTTACTGAGATCATGGGAGAATCAGTTTCTCACTTTGTAGGGAGGTTAAAGTTAGCCAAAGCTGTTTTGATTTCTATTCAGAATTCCTGGGCTAGTATTTTTATTCTTACTCAGAGTGTTATTAAAGGTGGAGAGCTTATTATCATGAACCTTTTGTGGTCAGGTTCTTCAGAGATTCATGCTAAGGCTAAAGTTGCATGGTCAAATGTCTGTCAATCTTTGGATTGCTTAGCGTCAAAAGCATCTTCTCAAGGAGAATTCTTTCTTCCCTGTGAAAAGTGTTTCTAATTGTAACGCTCCGTTTTCCGGGGTTAAACATGCTTGAAATTTCACAATTCAAAAGTTCTCAATTCAATTAAAACTCTAATTTGAGAAAATCTTTAAATTGAAAATCCTAATTTTGCCATAATATAAAATTATTTTAAAATAATATTAACTCATTAAACTGAAATAAATGATTCATTAAACTGTAATAAAGTGAAGCATGAAAATTCATAAGACATTAAAGATTAAACATGAATATTCATAAATTTCTGAAATAACTGAACTCAAACTGAAGTCATAATATTATAATTAAACTTAGAAATCATAATCATGCTTGCTATGACATACTAATAAGTTTCACATGACATAAATGTAAACATATAACTCATGTAAATTTATTTTACACGTTCACTGGTCACATAAAATACTTGTAACAACACATCGATTTCATGATTAACATATAACTTGAACTTGTACTTATACTTGCTTGATCATAACTCGACTAGACATATCCATCGATTAACAACCTAACCCGAACTGTTTCACAACTTGAATTTGAACTTGTAACATGGACGTGAACATGACAGATTGAGTGTTTTGAAACTTGATGTCACTTAAGGTTATCTGAACCTTAAGGACGCTAACATGAACATGGTAACATCCAACTGTATAACTTGATAACCAAGGGACATGACTAAGTCTACTTGTTGTTTACTTATCACTTTTTACTTGAATTAATATTCATATTTCGCGTTATCACATATACATGAGTAAACATATAACTTGTTCATGAACATAAACAATATAACTTATACATGTATAATTCAAAATATAATCATACATAACATGGTAAATAATGTCATCATAATATGGAAAATAAATAAAACACTTGGTCATAAGATTGAACATAAAGAAATAATAAAACAATTTCACATTATATATTTACACTTATAACACATGAACAGAATTATTATGTAAATTCACTTACCTGGATTCGCTACGAATTAAATTCAGCAACTAATGTCCTGAAATTCAAAGATCCCAGATCATAACAAATTCATATAATATCTATAATTATTTAATTAACTAAGCGAGGTTGGGAACAGGTGGAAACCACATCGGGTGTAAATTATCAAGCGGTTTAAAATGGTTCAACAAGGTTCGGGTGGTCTGAACTGGTTCGGTTCTGCTGTTTTGGGCCGGTTCGATTCGATCTGGTCGAGTTGAACTGGTCTGGTATGACCGAGCCGGTTCGGTCTAATCTGGTATGACCGAGCTGGTTCGGTCTAATCTTGTCTGACTGAACCAGTTCGGCCTGGTCTGGTCTGAATGAACTAGTCTGGTTTAAGAGAAGAGGGAAAACATAATAGGGAGACGAAGAAGAGGGAGAGAGAGAGACGCAATAAGGGGAAATGAAGAAGAGAGAGAGAGAGAGAACAGAGAGGGCGAAGGAGACGAAGAAAGGGAAAGAGAGAGACGCAATAGAGAGGGGTGGAGACGAAGGAGAGAGAAAGACAAAACAGAGAGGGGAAGGGAGACGAAGAAGAGGGAGAGAGAGAGAGACAACAGAGAGGGAGGGGAAGATGAAGGAGAGAGAGAAAGAAGGAAATCAACATTGCCGACGATGAAGGCGGCAACGATGATGATGAAGCGACGACTCAACAAGCAGTGACGAAAAAGAATGTAAATTGCTAAAAATTGGAGAATAGAATTTCAGTTTGATGCATCAACGTATTAATCTAAAATCTAGATTCAAAAGAGGAAAAAAAGAGAAGAAAATTGAAACGAGAAGGAAGAAGCTTACCAGGAACGAGGAACTACGGTGATGCACCGACGACTAAAAAAATAGAGACGCAAGAGGAATAAGTTCACAGGAATTAGAACACTGAAGAAGATGATGAAATTGAAAAATGGAGAAACATAGGGTAGTTAACGTCTGGAAGAGAGGGTGGTTGTTGTTTTAGAGAGAAACAGTTACAAGGGGGTTTGTGAAAGATAAAATGAGAGAGAGTGGGGGAGACAGTTGAGTGTGATGCTTATATGGTGCGTGTGGGTGGCTAAAAATTACAAATCTACTCCCTTAATGCTTGGGGTATTACATTCTTCCCTCCTTAAGAACTTTCGTCCTTGAAAGGAATTTACCTTATTAAAATAACTCTGGATACGTGACACGTATCTCCGCTTCGCGTTCCCATGTTGCTTCCTCGACTCGATGATTTCTCCAGAGAACCTTGACAAACTGAAATGATCTACTACGAAGAGTCTGATTCATGCGCTCTAGAATACTGACTGACTTCTCCTTATAAGTAAGATCATCACGAACTTGCAGGGGTTGAAAATTGATTACATGCGTTAAATCAGGCACGTACTTGTGAAGTATCGAGACGTGAAACACATTATGAACACCTGAAAGAGCTGGTGGTAAAGCGAACCGGTAGGCCAAAGGACCGATATGATCCAAAATCTCAAAAGGGACAATAAACCTAGGGCTCACCTTCCCCTTGCGATCAAAACGCATAACTCCCTTCATTGGGGCAACCTTGAGAAACACATGATCACCCACTTCAAATTCGTGATCCTTCCTCCTGACATCTGCGTAACTCTTTTACCTACTTTGAGCAGTCTTCATTTTATCTCTGATTTTCTGATAGCTTCATTTGTAAACTGAACCAAGTCAGGGCCCAAAAGCTTTCGTTCGCCAACCTCATCCCAGTTAACTGGCGAGCGTCATTTTTTCCCATAAAGTGCCTTAAACGGAGCCATACCAATCGTCGCCTGGTAACTGTTATTGTATCTTCCAATGTCTGAATTGTTCGCTCAGATTGCCCATCAGATTGCGGACGAAAAGATGTACTAAAATTTAGCTGAGTACCCAAAACTCTCTATAAACTCTGCTAAAAATTTGACGCGAACCGCGGATCCCGATCTGATACTATAAACATCGGAACCCCATGAAGTCGAATAATCGCTCAGACATACAACCGAGCCCAATCCTCAACTGAAAATGTAGTTTTGCCAGGCAAAAAGTGTGCAGACTTGGCGAGACGATCTATCACAACCCAAATGGACTTAAAACTTTTTACCGTCCTCGGTAGCCCCGAAACGAAATCCATTGCCACATGCTCCCAATTCCATTCAGGAATACTTAAAGGTTGCAAGGCCCCTGATAGTCGTTGTCTCTGTGCCTCGATCTGCTGACACACCAAACACTTACTAACGAACTCAATGACATCACGCTTCATACTGTTCCACCAATAATGTAACTTCATATCATGATACATCTTAATACTGCCAGGGTGCACAGTGTATGGTGAACTATGAGCCTCTGTGAGTAATTCCTTCCTAATGATTGCGTCTTTTGGAGCATAAAGCCTCCCATGAAAGCGAAGAGCTGAATCATTACTAACATCAAACCCTTGTCCTTTGTCCAAACCCACTTTGTTATTAATCAAAAGTAACTCAGAATCTGACTTCTGTGCATCGATAATACGTTGTTGCAATGATAGTTGAACTGTGAGCTGAGCTAACTGTACTGTAGTATCTTTTAGCAAAACCAGAATCTCGGTACGTACAAAATCCTCCAAGAGATGCTCTTGAGACGTAATAAGAGCTGCTGAATAGGCTGATTTTCAACTTATGGCATCAGCCACTATGTTTTCCTTTCCTGCGTGATAAATGATCTCGCAGTCATAATCCTTCGCCAATTCCAACCAACAGCGTTGCCTCATGTTAAGTTCTTTCTGAGTGAAAAAGTACTTAAGACTCTTATGATCTGTGTAAATATGACATTTACAACCATACAAGTAATGTCTCGAGATCTTGAGGGCAAATACAACTACAACCAACTTCAAATCATGCGTAGGATAATTCTGTTTATAACGCTTGAGCTGACGAGAGGCATATGCTATGACCTTCCCCTGTTTCATCAAAACACAACCCAATCCTCTCTTGGAAGCATCGCTGTAAATCACAAAGTCGGTCTTACCATCTGGAATGGTCAACACGGGTGCTGTCACTAATTTTTGTTTAAGTCTCTGAAAATATTTATCACACTCAGCCGTCCAAGTAAATGTGGCACTCTTCCTGGTCAATTGAGTAAGTGGAACCTTTGCAAAACCCTCGACGAACCTCCTATAATATCCTGCTAAACCCAGAAAACTACGAACTTTCCCAACATTTGTCAGTGGAGGCCAGTTAACCACTGCTTCCAACTTAGAAGGATCAACTGAGATTCCATCTCGAGATACCACGTGACCAATGAATGATACTTGTTGAAGCCAAAACTCACACTTTTGAAATTTAGCATATAACTGGTGCTTCCTTAATGCTTGTAAAACAATCTTGAGGGGATCCATATGCTCAGTCACTGATCTAGAGTACACCAAAATATCATCAATGAAGACGATCATAAAATAATCCAAGTACTCTTTGAACACCTTGTCATCAAATCCATAAAGGCTTCTGGAGCATTAGTTAATCCAAATGACATCACTACAAACTCATAATGGCCGTAACGAGTGCGAAACACTGTCTTAGGAATATCCTCATCTCGAATCTTGAGCTGATGGTATCCTGATCTTAAATCAATCTTAGAGAATACCGATGCTCCCTGAAGTTGATCAAAAAAATCCTCAATACGGGGTAACGGATACCTATTCTTGATAGTGACTTTATTCAACTCCTGGTAATCAATGCATAGCCTCATTGATCCATCTTTCTTTTTAACAAATAATACTGAAGCACCCCAAGGTGAAACACTAGGTCTAATGAAATCCTTATCTAGTTGAAGTTAGTCATTAAGTTCCTTCAACTCTACAGGAGCCATACGATACGGAGTTTTGGATATAGGGGCAGTGCCTGGTACTTACTCAATACGAAAATCTGTCTCCCGAGGAGGAGGAAGTCCTAGCAAATCATCGGGAAAGACATCCAAAAATTCAGAAACTACCAGAACTGATCCAATATCCACATTGGTCTTAGTTGTATCCATAACAGAAGCTAAGTAACCCCAGTTACCACGATCAAGTAGGCGTTGTGCCCTTAAAGAAGATATGACCTTCGGTATAGGTCGTTACTGAGATCCCCTAAACTTGATGCTAGGTCTTCCCGGACGTAGGAATCGAACTTCCTTTCGATAACAATCTATGCTAGCATAGTTAGCAGCCAACCAGTCCACCCCTAGAATTACGTCAAAATCATGTACCTCTACGACTATTAGTTTAGCATTCATAACACGATCTGATATCATCACTGAACAACTCTCTAACGCCTTATTATCCAGGTGAGAAGCTCCAGAAGTCGTAGAAACATATAACTCAAAACTCAATGGCACAACAGACAAATATGCATGAGTCACAAATGAAGCAGATAAAAAAGAATATATGGATCCGGAATCAATTAATGTAAAAGCTGAATGTCCTACTACAAGTAATGTACCTGCCACAACTGCATCTGACTGCTCGGCTTCTTGGCGAGTTAATGTGAAAACAATCCCTTTACCTCTACCCCCTGCAGCATTACTAGGCTGTCCTTGAGCAAGCAGAGGGCACTGTCTGAGGTAATGCCCAATCTTCCCACACTCGAAATAAGCATTGTTCGCCTTAAAGAATTGACCGTCATGGTGCTTGTTACATGTAGCACATAAGAGATTTGATTTGATCATCTATTTTTTTGCATTGTGGGGACCCTGATGAGAATCCTGCCATTTCCTCTTTCCATAAAATGATTGCTCTGACCGTGGTGGTGCATGTGAAGAAAGATTTTGTTCCATCAATATAGCTGCCTCAACCACCGTTGCGTAGGTGGTATGCTTATGGAGCGACACTGATCCCTTAATCTCTAGACGCAGTCCTCTTTCAAAAGTCTGTGCCTTCTTTATCTCATTATCCACATAGCGTGAGGCGTACCGAGATAATTCTTCAAACTTTCATTCGTATTCAACTACACTCATAACTCCTTGCACAAGTTTGAGAAATTCGACCTCCTTCTCTGTCCTGACCGTGATCGAAAAATATTTCTCATAGAAGAGTTCCTTGAAACGATCCCATGTCACTGGATTACGATCGATGTCATGAGCTCTCCGTATGAGCTCCCACCATTTCTGAGTCTCCCACGTCAGCATAAATGTTGAACAAACAACCTGTTGAATCTCAGAACACGGCATAAACTGGAAGATCTACTCTAGTCTTGCAATCCATTCGTCAGCTAGCAGTGGGTCGGACGAGTGACCGTTAAATTCAGGTGGTTTCAGCCTCCCAAATGCCTGGATCAACTGCTGCATATTAACCTCCATCGTCTGTTGTAGAGCTGGGCGAGTCGTAGCTATCTGCCTTAACAACTCTAAAAATTCTTAAAACATATCCATCATAAAAACTGAAAGGTTAACAGTAGGATCAACTGGTGCATGATTGTTGTTGTAACGCCCCGATCCCCGAGGGTTAAACATACGTGTAATTTCATAATTTTGAAATCTTCAATTCGAAACAAACCCTAATTTGAGAAAATTCCCAAATTGAAATTCTTAATTTACGTATGATAAAAATCTTGACCTTAAATAGCGGAAGCATTAAACTTATCCATGAAAGGAATCTTAATCGATAAATAGCAGAAGCGATAAAGTGTCTTAAATGCATAATCAATAAAACCTTGAAAAACTGAATTAAATTCTGAAATAAAGTCAAAACTTGAAATTCATAATTCATAAAGCTTGCACTCATCATAATTCCTAGAAAATCATAACGTAAAATAAACTACTTAAATAACCAAGTTTAACAGAAAATATTTTTTTAAGTTTTAAATCAAATCATAAACTGAAAATATAAATTCCTCTGATCTAACTGGTTATGGTAGTCTCCCACTTATGCTGCTCGTCATCACCACCTGCATCATAATAACTGTGGGGGAATGAGTATTTTAAAATACTCAGTAAAAAAACTCACATAATAACATGCATCCACATGTCATAAATGCAATTATGACATAATATAACTGAACTTGACATATAACATAAATGAAATAAAGTAACGTACTTGATCATGTCATGGCTTAACATAGCACGCAGATAACACGTGTCTCAAATAGAATCATTTAGCAATCTTAATCATATCTTGACTTGTCATATCCTCTAGTTAACAACCTAATCAGAATTGATCACATGTTAACTGAAACACATCATGACGAATTGGGCGACGAAACAGATGACACACATTGGGCCACGAAACAATGACACTCATTGGGCGACAGAACAGATGGCACTCATAGGTGACGAAAAACGTGAACATATGGCACCTCATGAGTGATGAAAAATATTTACAGATGACACCCAATGTATGACCAAAACATGAATAGATGACACCCTATGTGTGAGGAAAGTATGAATAGATGACACTCCATTCGTGTAACAGAACATAACATGAACAGTCTTGATTTCTTGTTAACTAAAGGTCATGCTTAAGTTCATATTTTGCTTAATTTCCACTTGAATGAATTAACCTCATAACTTGCATAATCCACGTATGACAAAAATTAATCATATAATGCATACTGATACATATAACAGAATCAAACATGATAACATACTACGAAAAATCAGTCACACTCAGACATTTATCTCAAGATAATCACATTAATTACTGAACAGTAATCAATTACCAAAGTGTTAACGAAATATAATAATTATTGAAAAAATGATTAAACAGATAAAAAAATATATGATACAATTATAACATCAGAGTCACATCGTTATATAAGTCAATTTACACAAACATATATATGAAAGTAACATGCTTATAGACAATTAAAGCTGATGAGAATAACACATATTACATTTATCACACGTGGGTCACATTACAATGTAAATTCACTTACACAAGCATATATATATATATTTATCACACATGGGTCACATTACATTCACTTACACAGAGCATATACATTTATAACAACGGGAGTCACACCATCATGTAAGCCCACTTACCTGAATCGGAAAAATGAATTAAACAATTAATGACCTGAAATCTAAAAAAAATATAATCACTAAATTATTTTGAAATAAAACAATATAAACACATTTTTAATATCATAAAATAAAAGAGAATTAATTAAAACGGTGCGAAGGGGTCTGAGCGAGGTCGAAAAACAATATATCGGGTCCAGAGTCAAATGATAAAGCTTCGGGTCAAATGGTTCAGACCAGTCCAGTTCAATTTTATAGACTAGTCCGGTTCATACTGGTCTTATTAAACTGAACCGGTTCGGTTCGGGATGAACTAGTTCAAGACATAACAAACTGGGTGCAAGACCCAGTTGCAGAACAAGAAAACGAGAAACCCGGGGGGGAAGAGAGAGAGAGAAAATGAGAAAGAGAGAGAAACAAAAGGGGGAAGAAAAACAGTGAGGGAATCTGAGAGGGGACGAGAGAGAGTGATATAGAGAGAAGCAGAGAGAGACAGAGATAGAGAAAATCAAAGCAAAAAAGAAACAAAGAGTGGGAGGGACAGACGATAGAGAGAGAGAGAGAGACAGAGGGCGAGAGAGGGGGAAATGAATAGTGAAGAAGAAAGAAATTGGGAGAGAGAAACAGAAGGAGAAAGAGGGAAGGGGAAAGACCGAGAGAGAGCAGCCATTAAGAAAGAAAATTAGAGAAAGAGATGGTAAATGAAATAAAGGGGGAAGAAACAGAGATGAAGATGAAAGAGAGAGAGACCAAAAGAACATATGCACGAATTATAGAGAGAGAAACAAAGGTGGACGAGAGAAAAATAAAGAGAGAGAAAAGGAAAACAAACTAAATAGAAATAGATAAAGGAGAGAACTCACCGAGATGCTTCAATGGAAAAAATAGAGAATGATGAAGATGAAGAAGAAGTGGGGCACGATGAAGGCTCCCAAACGGAAATGGAAAGGAAGCAATTTGCTGAAATTGGAGAAAATTTTAAGAATTGGCAAAAACAATTCTGAAATAGAAAATCTGGGTCAAGAGAGGGGGTAACGAAAAAAAAATGGAAAAAGAATAAGGAAAAAGATGAAGAATAAGATTTACCTAAATTTGACAATGGACCAATGAACAACGAATTGAAGAAGAAGAAAAATAGAGGAGGGGCTAGGAAGAAAGAGAGGCTGCGTGAGAGAGATCAACAGGGAGAGATGAAGATTTGGGATATATATATTAGGTTAGGGCTAGCTTAGTGTGTATATGCATGTAGTGTTAGTGGGTTTCAATTGAGGGGTGGGATTGCCAAATCAAGGATAAAAATAGGGTTAGGGTAATATTAGGGTATACATAAGCATATGATGTGAGTTAGATAGAGATAAAAGGAGAGATAGAAGAAAAAAAACTCTTTTTAAATTCAATTTTAAACTAAATCATATATAATTAAAATGTTTTACCAAAATTACAAATAATCACTTGTTAAAATCAAATTTTAAAATCACTTTATCTTTTAAATCAATTTTACAAAAATGTCCATTTACGAAGGGTCGGGATATTACAGTTGTTGTTCCTTATAGGGGGCGCCATCGCACTGCTACCCATAAACCCAAGACTTACCAATGTATGATTAACATATAAATTGAACTTGTACTTATACATGCCAATACTTATACTTGCTTGAAAACTCGACTAGACATATCCCTCGATGAACAACCTAACTCGAACTGTTTCACAACTTAAACTTGAACTTGTAACATGAACGTGAACATGACAGATTGGGTGTCCTAAAACTTGATGTTATTTAAGGTTATCTGAACCTTAAGGACGTTAACATGAACATGGTGACACCCAACTGTATAACTTGATAACATGACGTGAACAATATGGTTACTTGATAACCAAGGGATATGACTAGGTCTACTTCTTGTTTACTTATCACTTTTTACTTGAATTAATATTCATATTTCATGTTATCACATATACATGAGTAAACATATAACTTGTTCATGAACATAAACAATATAACTAATACATGTATAACTCAAAATATAATCATACATAACATGGTAAATAATTTCATCATAATATGGAAAGCAAATATAATACTTGATCATAAGATTGAACATAAAGAAATAATAAAATAATTTCACATTATATATTCTACACTTATAACACATGAATCGAATTATTGTGTAAATCCACTTACCTGGATTTGCTACGAATTTAATTCAGCAACTAATGACCTGAAATCCAAGGATCCCAGATCACAACAAATTCATATAATATGTACAATTATTTAATTAACTAAGTGAGGTTGGGAACAGGTGGAAACCACATCAGGTGTAAATTATCAAGCCGTTTAAAATGGTTCAACAAGGTTTGGGTGGTCTGAACTGGTTCGGTTCTGCTGTTTTGGGCCAGTTCAGTCTGTTCGGGTTGAACTAGTCTGGTCTCACCGAGTCGGTTCTGTCTGGTTTGACTGAACCGGTTCGTCTTAGTCTGGTCTGAATGAAATGGTCCGATTCAGGTGAATAGGTTCAAGAGAAGGGGAAAAACAGAAAAGGGAGACGAAGGAAAGGGAGAGAAAGACGCAACAGAGGGGGGAGAGGAAGAACAGAGAGAGACAGAACAGAGAGGGGGAGGGAGACGAAGAAGAGGGAGAGAGAGAGATGCAACAGAGAGGGGGGAGACGAAGGAGAGAGAGAGAGAGAGACAGAACATAGAGTGGGGGTGGAGGCGAAGGAAAGAGAGACATAACAGAGAGGGTGAGGGAGACGAAGAAGAGGGATAGAGACGTAACATAGAGGGAGGGGAAGACGAAGGAGAGAGAGAAAGAAGGAAATCAACATTACCGACGATGAAGGTGGCGGCGAGGACGATGAAGCAACGACTCAACAAGCCGTGATGGAAAAGAATGTGAATTGCTGGAAATTGGAGAATAGAATTTCAGTTTGATGCATCAACCTATTAATCCAAAATCTAGATTCAAAAGAGGAAGAAAAGAGAAGAAAATTGAAATGAGAAGGAAGGAGCTTACCAGGAATGAGGAACTACGGTGATGCAGCAACGACTAAAAAAATAGAGACGCAAGAGGAATAAGTTCACATGAATTAGAACACTGAAGAATAAGATGAAATTGAAAAATGGAGAAACAGAGGGCAGTTAACGTCTGGAAGAGAGGGTGGTTGCTGTTTTAGAGAGAAACAGTTACAAGGGGTTCGTGAAAGATAAAATGAGAGAGAGTGGGGGAGACAGTTGAGTGTGATGCTTATATGGTGCGTGTGGGTGGCTAAAAATTATAAATCTAGTCCCTTAATGCTTGGGGTATTACACTAATCTTTCTTGGTCTTGGAGGAAACTTATAAATGATTTTATGGTAATGCTACCTGTATTTTGACTGACCCTTAGCATCACTTTGAGGTCTTATTTCTCAGGTATGGTAGGAATTTTATTTTTCAAGCTGGTTGGTCTTTTTCTACTATGTTTATTAGTATTATTCAGCATGATTTATGGTGTTGGCCTAAGAGAGATTTTATTGTGCACAGAGAGCTAAAAACTGTGGTTATTCCGGCCCTTAATTGTTTGATTGTTGAAGTTTGGATATGGTCTAAAGCTAAAGATAGTATTTTTATATGTCTAGTGCTTATTCGACCGTTTGAGTCCTTGTCTATCTATCTTTTGGCATGATTTGATTTGGTTTCTGAGTTGTATTCTGAAATGTAGTTTTATTTGCTGGTTAGCTTGTAGCAATATGTTTGCTAGTCCTACTTGATTATTTTGCGTGGATGAGATGGAAAGTGTGGATCATTTATTCCGTTTGTGCTCTCCTATGTAACGTATTTTGGTAGACACTTTCGGAGTTGTTGGAGTTGCAATTTGTTTCGAGAAGCTGGGCTGATTTGTTGGCTTGGCTAAAGCTCCAGAGCAAAAGCAAGGATCAAACTTGATCCTTCAGCTTTCATTTAATGTTTTGTCTATTTTGTATGGCTCGAAAAGAATTGTAGCTATTTTGATGTAGTTATATGGGATTATGATATTATTTTGGTTTGCATAATTTAAACTATTAGGGAAAGATTGTGGAATTCTAACAAGTTTTATAGGATTGATTTGAATGTTAGATTGCATGATAGCTGGGTATAAATGTAGGTATTTTTGTTTAGTAGATTTTGATATTTGTTAGGGTTGGCGTTATTTTGGGTAGTTTGTTTGTTTTATATCTTAGATATGCCCTTATATAGTATATTTTTTTTATTGAAATATATTTACTTTTAAAAAAATAGAATTTAAATAAATATTGACGCTAAAAAAATTGTTAGAATCAGCGAAGATAACACATAAAATCCAGGGTAAAACGTTATATATATATATATATCTATTGCTAATAATTTAGCTTGTCTTTTAAAACGAAATTATGTAATGGAAAAAATTATAAGATAAAACTGAAATATAAGGAAATAATAGCAATATATATTCTAATTATTTAATCAGATAAACATTATTTAGGTAAATGATAAAAGCAAAATTATTGTAAAATTTACACAAGTCACTTATTTGCTTAGTTATCAACTTCGTTTCATTTCCGCCATCCGGCTAGGAACCGAATGGGTTGTAATTTTTTCATCCAGATTTCGGTCTATTTTAATCTGTTTCGGACGAATTTTGGTTTGTTTCGACCGAAATACTCCTATGAAATTATGTTATTTTAATTGAATTTATTCTCAACATATTTCTTTTGCAGATGTATGGTGGGATCAGTTTGGTGGAGATACTCCTGAATTATAAAGTTTAATGGGAATGATGATGATGAAACTCAAGCAAATTAGTTGTGACGTTGAATATTTGTGTATTTCATGATGATAATCCTACTTGATATGATGTTTTGTTAGATTTTAATGGTAATTACGTATTATTTGCATGATATAATTTATTGATTCAATTTTTTTCTTAATTATATTATATATAATAAATTTTATAACATTATTTTAGATGACCGAAATTTTTTTCCAAAACGACGTACCGAAATACCGAATATCTGAAACGTTTTTTTTTTCAGAAAATCAAAACGGGTAACCGAAATGAAATTAACTACTGTGCTGAGTTTTTTGGATAAACTATTCTTGCTTAGGATTTGAAAATCTTGGCAATGTCATTAGAAACTCAGAAAGTCCTATTATTCTTATTGTTTTTTTATGCAATCAGTATTGTTGATGAAACTTATCCGCGTGAGATAAAACTACAAAAACATCCCTCGATTAACTTTTAATCCCACTTATTTCAAATGATTAATTATATTTCCGTGATCATCAAGAGTCATTGATCAAAAGCTTAACCACCAATAATATAATCTCTAGAAGTTGATCAAATTAATTAGTAACAAGCTAGTCCAAAGCCACAACCACTACTCTTATGCAAAATAAAAGTCGTCTATATATTTCAATGAATAGGCAAGTCTCCGCAAATGGGACCAACGAATTATAAGAAGGGTAAAATGTTAAGGTTCGTCCTAAGATGAAATGCTTCTCATGAAAAATGAGACTGCTGAGACTACTAATCTTTCCATCTATTTTAATCCTCATCTTTCAAGTTGTTTATGGCTTTTCTTATATCCATCATCATTGCTCAAGCTCCATGAACTTCGTCACGAATGATCCTTTCGAAACAAACTTGAACAGGCTCATGATTTACCTTTCATCTTCAATTGCTCATAAATCAGGTTTCAACTTCCGTTCATTCGGTAAAGGACCGTATCTCGTATACGGGCATGCTCTTTGTCTGTCGTATGTCTCACATACGCTTTGTGAAGATTGCATGATAAAGGCAAGTAATGATTTGCGTAGACGTTGTCCAAATAAGAAAAGTGCAGTCATATGGTATCCAGATTGTCTTTTAAAATACTCAAACACTGAATTTCATGGAATGATTGATAATGATTATTCGTTTGTAGTACCATTTGAGCTACCGGAAGGCGAACCCAAGATTCCTCTTGAAGAGACACGTATGTTATTAAGCCAACTAATCGATGAAGCTTCTGAAAACTCAAAAAGATTTGCCGTGGGGAAGTTAAAACTTAAGGGGTCAAGACACCTTTATGGATTGGCTCAATGTACACCGGATCTTGTAAGTAGTCTTTGTAAGGAATGTTTAAGTGCGTTTATTCAATGTCTTCCGGTGACGTTTAATGAGAGCATGGGAGCTCATTTTGTTAGAGGGAGTTGCATCATGACGTTCGATCCATATCCATTCGTTTAAATAATATATATATATTATTTATATGTGTGTGTTTCTTTTTGTTCTTTTTTGTATCACTAGGAAAAAGTGTGTTATGAGAAAACTGATAAGAGAGGTGAATATTTTACATAATCCATTTCCAGATGACACTTATAGCTAGATAGACCTTATTTATTACTCAATATCTTATTTATAGATGGCCCTTTTACTTGAAGAATGATAATATGCTTGTGATGAAGTTTTTAGGAAAAATTCCACTAACACTCTTGAAGTTTCATTAAATAACACTCATAGCTTTCTAAATTTAAAAATACCACTCACATCCCTGGTGTTCCTCTGTTAAAATTAGATTAAATGACATGAAATTATCTAAACACCCCCAACTTATCATCTCCTATTTTGAAAATCCTAGAGACAACCCTATTACCCATGAGCATTCTCCACACCTAAACTTTCTTCCACCTCATTACCCGTGAGCTACCCTTCCTCCACCCCCATCAGCCACCCTTCACCACAGCAGCCTCGCGAACCACCCCCGCAAACCAGCCATCACAGCAGTTTCAGGTTCCTCTTTGGACTCTCTCTCCATCGATCGTTCTTTGTCGTTTGATTTAACAATTTTTTTATATGAAATTCTCTTTTTCCCGAAAGGAAGACATATAACATAAGAAATATAACCAAATTGAAGAGAAAAGAAGCAAAAACAACCATAATGAAATAAGCAGTCACAAAATCACAAAACTTTTGAGCCTCTTTGGCTGACCAAAGCACCTCAACTCTACTCCCATGAATGACCTGAGCAACAAACTTATAAGACTGCCACCGTCTCTCAAGTACCCAGCTTTGAGATTGGTTCACCAACAAGAATCTATTACAAAACCAAATAAAACATTCTTTCCAAATTCATTACAGAACCATATAAAACAAGAACAATAGAACCATTACATAACCAAATTCATCCTTTCCCATTACACATTACATAGATTCACCCCATTACAGAACAAGCTCTGATTATTGATGGTGTCCTTGCTATTCTCGGGTTAGGGCTAGGGCTTGTTGGGAGAGAAATGGTAAAAAGGTGAAAGTAAATGTATTTTAACAAAATGGTAAAAGATTGAAGTAGAATTTGGTTTTGACTGAGGGTATAATTTTCTTTTAATAATATTTTAACAAAAAATCTAATTGAGGATATGTGACTGTCCTTACTTAAAAATGAGAGGCAATGTGAGTGATATTTTTAAACCTAAAGGGAGTGTGAATGTTATGTAATAAAACTACAGCGGATGTTAGTAGAATTTTGTCAAATTTTTATTAGGAGTTATCGGTCAAAATGTGAATTTCTTCTTGGCAAGAAAGTAGGTGAGTAGTGATGATCGTCATAAAACTATTATTTGAAGATTTTCTGCTATATAATAAATAAACATTCATTCTTAAAAATATTGAAGATCCTTAGAAAAATATATTTCAATATTTTTTACTTGAATAGTGCGGATTTTAAAAAGAATCATCGATATAATCAAAGACACCTGAAGCATCCCAAACTAGACTAGTTTGGCATTTACTAACACATACTTCCCACCCTCAGCAACTCTAAGACAATAAGAAGTATCAAATTATGAGCACCTAGAAAAAAAGTCATATGTAAATAATGAAGAACCATAAGACTGAATTTTCTGAGATGTCTGTGCCCATGAGAAATTGCAAAGCCACCTCTTAATAGTAATTGAACTATGTGCAAAGTTTTCTCCCGTGATATGAGTTACTACTCATTGATCACTTATACTACTCCAAATATCTGATTGTGTTTTTCAACTGTTACTATTGTTACTATGGGGCCCTGAAGCATAAGAAGATTTTACTTGTTAATGTCAATTAGGTGGTCTGTGGACTTTTGTCACTCTCCACGAGGCTTTCAGACTAATAGGTTTCACTACTACAAAAATGAGATACAATGGCAGACACATATTTAGTACAATGACAGTTTTGTAAAACCTGTCAAAGGAAAAAGGTGTTGGGTGAGGTAATTTTGATAATATGACAGTTTTTTATTCTCTCGTAAATGTCTAACCTATGATGACAGTATGAAAATAAACTGTCATCGTTTTATAGTATAAAAAACTCGCTTATAGCCAATTCATTTTATTTTCAAAAATGCCATGTTATTTAAGCCACCCTAATTTCATCTTTTACACTTCTTTTTCCCTTTTACTCTTCTTTTTCTCTATATCTCTCTCTCAGTCCCTCTCTCGTCACTCCCCCCTCTCTCTCCATCTCCATCTCTTCCGCTCTCGATCTCTCTCGAATAGTCTCAAGAGAAGACAAACTCGTAGGGATTTTGAAGGAAAATGGTGCCTTTGGCGATGGGCTGAGCTTCGACCAAGGTGCTATGCCTTGGCTTTCGTCACTTTACGCGCTGAAGACGAGCATGAGTTCTTGTACCGTACCCTAGCATGGATCGTTTGGAGAGATCTATCATGGTACTTTAATTTTTAGGCATTTTATCTTCTTAAATTTGTCTAATGTTCTTCTAGTACCATAACCCTAGCATTGTGCAACCTCTAGAGTTAAGAATCAATTAGATGCATTTGTTTTAACTAACTTGATTTAATTGATAGAGTTGCATATCGCCACTACGGGTGACTGTATTTGATTTATGTTTTTCATGTAATTCTACTTGGTTTAACGCACATTTATATGATCAGCAGATTGTTAGAGGGGATTTCATCATTTTCTTTAATCAAATTTTTGACACCTTATGTAAGCTTTCAGCCGACTCTGATGCCAATGTACAAAGTGTTGCACTTCTTTTAGATCTACTTGTAAAGGTAACTATGATTTCTTAACAACTCATTTCGCTTATCCAAAAGAAAACTCCTCTCTATGCAACTCTTTTTCTTTTGATAAGAAACTTGGCAGTATAAAAAAAATTAACAGAAAGTTGTCTCAGTTTTCTAGTGATAGGAACTTGCTTTAGTTCAATAAGTCTAATATGTTGTTGTAATCAACATGATATTGTTACTGAAAGTGATCAATTTAGGTGTGTGATCTACTCCAATGCTTCATGTATCATATTCTATCGATGATTATGAAGATTTTCTGAGTACAGTTGTTTAATGTTTTCTATGTTTTCATGTTGGTTTCTTTCCTCAGTATTGAAGAATTTACTCCATTGTTGAGGGAGCGTATGAATATCTTGAATCCCTATGTACACCAGGTTTTGGTAGGATGGATCATTGTACATGACAGTGTTCCAGACATTGATATGCTGGGCTTTCTTCCTGATTTCCTTGATGGTAAAATTTACTGTTAAAATGGAAGCTTCTATTAATTGCGGTTTCTGCTCGATAAATATATCTTACAAATCCTTGACAATTCGCAGGTTTATTTAATATGTTAAGTGATAATAGCCATGAAATAAGACAACAAGCTGGTTTTGCTCTTTCCGAGTTTCTTCAAGAGATCAAGAACTCCCAGTAAGAATTGTATTGTTGTGAATTCCTAATTCTCACATGTAATGGTGGAAAATAAGAAAAAAAATTCTCACATTGGAATATATCGCATAGAAATTAATGCATCTTCCCATGGAAAAATCTTTTCGTATATTTATTAATTTCCTGACTCAAGTAGTGCTACTCTTGAAGTCTATAGATTATGATCGCAAGGCTGAGATACTAGTGCAGGGAGCTGGCTCGCTTGATGAATTTACTCGGTTAATAGCTATCACATGGGTAATTGAACCATAATACCTGAAGTTTTTGTCTGCCACTCTATTTCATTTTCTCATCATTATCTAGCATTTGCACTACAGCATTGCACATTTTACTATTTCTTCATTGCTTTATAGGAAAACAAGTTTTTTTTTCAGTCAGTTGTAGTCATTCATTATTTTCTTTGCAGATAAATGAGTTTGTAAAACTTGGCGGGGACCAACTAGTGCCTTATTATGCCTTATTTTCTCCTGTTAAGCTAATAAAAAGAATAAAAAAGGAAAAGAACCTGGATTTCTTATACTTGGTATCTCCCATTGACAAATGGAAATGGAAGTGTCTTTTCATTCTTTATCTTCCTCTTATTCAATCGAGGGAGGTGAATTTCTAAAATGTTGTGCTTCCCTAAAAGAAAAAAGTGGTTTAGATTTTTTTTTCTGGCTTCCATTTAAGGTTGCTCGAGAGACTAATGAAGAGCTTCGAAACATCAAGGCTATTCCATCTGTCAGTTTTGATGTTGGATCAATACTATCTATTGCGAGGAGGTGTGCTTTTCAACTTTGTAAAGTCTTTCTAGGTTTTAAGTTTTCAAGTGATATAATATAGATATATGATACTTCAACAATTTTATAAAATATTTGGACGGTCTCTACCTGCAAGATAGTTAAGTTATTTCCCTTTAAACATATTATGGTGATACTAGCTATTTTCATTGATTAGGCAACTATCTAGTGAATATGAGGCAACTAGAATTGAAGCATTGCACTGGATTTCAACACTAGTAAACAGACAGCGTGTTGGGGTAATTATGCTCAAGTCAATAAGTACTTATATTATTATTTCATTGATAAGAACAATCGTATTTTCATTATTAACCTGCATATTATAGTTTCTTATTTTTTTTGGGAAATCTATTGGTATTTCTATTTATGAGTGTCCACTTAAAGTTTTTAAGATGAGTTTCTACTTTCAGTTACCGCTAACAAAAACATATTACCTTTTATTTTGTATCCATTTTCTATGTCTATCTGCCCTGTGATGTCTTAAGTACCAAATCAAAATAGAGGATCTTATGTACCAAACCAAGACTAGAGGACCTTATGTGTCTTTTGAACCAAGATTTTAGGTCTCTTCTTTTTCTCTGTAATGTCTCTTAGTGTCAAATTGGATGCATGTCACTAATGATCGAATGCAATATTAAGATAGATAAGCAATACTTGATGAAGGTTCAGTTTCCTATAAAATAAAAAGATAGATAAGCAATACTTCAATATAAACTGCACTACTCTGTATACATGTATGATTTTGTGAATTTGTCTGTGTTTTAGACCTTTGCATGTTTGATTGGGAGTTTTGAATGAGAGATTAGTTCTAATTAAGCTTGTTTGGTCATGAAGATTATGAATTTGAAATTTAGAAGAATACTTACACTGCCAAACTTGCTTTGAGAGGTTGGGTTAGCACATTATGATTATAATATGAATTTGTTTAATGTCTGCAAATTTAATTTATGGTTACATGCAGTTTTTACAGTTGATCTGATTTAACATTGATATAATAAAATATTATCTCTGAAGTCTTCTTGTTGCCGATTATAGTTATCAGTTACTCTTTTATGTTATCATATTTTCTTTAAAGATGAATTCACAAAGGAAACCGCAATTATTCGTATTTGATCGTAAAAACTTATGCATAATATCTGATTCTTGCATGAATCAAATGATATTGACAGAACAGAGAAAAATATGTGCATAAGAAATTATTCGGATGAAACTGTTAACTTAAGTATCCATGCGAAATCCCAAATTTGTTACATATACTAAAACATGATTTCAGTTTGACCTATAGAGATGCTTCTGCCATCTAGCCGTTCAAAATTTGGTTGCAGTCAATGGTGTGGTCCCCATGACTGAACTCATACACCCATCCCTTATTCGTTCACCCCCTCTTATCTTTCTAATTTGTTGGGATTTTTTTTCAGTGTTCTACAGGGAAGTGTGAGCGAGTATTGTTTCCACAGCTGTAAATTAGCACTTGTTGCAATAGTCCCTGGGAAAGGTATTGATTCTCAAAAATTAAATCCTTAAATCCATTTACATTTATATCAAATCGTAAAGGAATTATATATTTTTTAGCAGATGTTGGAGATGAGTCATTGATCTAGTAGCCAGTATATGTAGAAACTGTATTCCTCGATGTTACGGATTTGTTATTTGGTTGTGTGCAGTTTAAGGCTTTGAGAGGAAGATTGAATTTGGTTTTATGTTCTATGAATGGAATATAGTGTAACTAACGTCTTCATATAAGAAGTATTTTTATCTTTAGTTATTCATTGTATGGATTGTTCATATGATGGTATTTCGGCCTATATACATTCGTACAGACTCATTGCCACTACAAAGCTCTCCAACAGATTCTCAAAATGTGAACTGATAAAAATTTCTGGTAGTGTTGATTAGTTTGGTTTTAGTGGCTTGTACAATACCATCATTTGTACAGATTCATAGACAAGATGTATAGTGTCAACTGAAAGCCTCTCCATGTGATTGTAATCTAGTTTGATTTATGAATTTCGTCTTGATGCTGATTTTTGGTATAGTTTGATTTATGAGAGCGATTTGTGAATTTTGTAATGAATGAGGATATAGAGATTGTGAATAGTTTTTTATGGACATTTATTAATGACAAACAGCATGTATGCTTGAAGTAATGAAAAGAGCTGTCATGGAAAGGCATTTTTTGATGAAAGTTTTTTTAAAAATAATTTGGACATTAGATGACGGAGATTACCTGTCATCTAATTACTTTTGGCGGCACCTATGATTACGGGGAATCTCCGTCATCTAATTACTTTTCGTGGCACCCTATTATGACATTTTTGTTAAAAATGAGTCAATATGACAGTATAATAGATGCATATAATCAACCGTCATTATAGGAGTACAATGACGGGTTTTCACTGTCATCTAATGTCAAAATTGTAGTAGCGTTTTATGAAAGACAAAAGTTTGATACTAATGTTGATTTTTGAAAAAGCACAAAGACATAGACTGTAAGCACATTATTCACGACATCACATAGATTATTCGCTTTCGTTTCAAGAATCTAAGGTACGTTTTTTGAATTTGAGCATGATTAGTTCTTTTCATTATAAATTGTTGGTAAAATAAGAATTTAAGACATGAGTTTAAATTTTTACAAAAATTAGACTATGATAACTCACATAAAAAATTTAGTCTTAATCTTATTATAAATATGAAGTGAAAATACTCATAAATAAATTATTATTTTGTCTTTTAGAAAAGAACATTACTTTATTAAATGGAAGAACATCAATAGTAGGTCACGTTTAAAAAAAATAAAAAATAATCAAAGATAATTAAGAAGTCAAAATAGTTACCCCAATTCTAAAAAATAAAATCGACGGAAAAAAAATAAGCCCTTCGTGTCGAGCGAAATTTCAATGCAATGTCTAGAAAGTCTATATAATATGTACCGTACATATAAATATACTACATGTATATCTCATATATGCTATATCTATTATATATACAAATGACAAATTAGAACCAATTTTTTGCGGGAGTTGGAAATTTTAAATGGCGCAATTTTTTATATTGGTGAAAATTTTGATATTTTTTAATAAACATGACTTATTTGTGATCATCACTATTTATAAAGTACTCTGTAAAGAAAAAAACTAAGATTAAAAAATCAATGGTGTGACTTCATTGTTTGATTAAAAGAAAAACTTTAATTAAATGACTTCATTAAAAGAAAAACTTTAATTAGATAAAATAATGACAACCGTTAGATATATCTCTTATCCAAATAGTGTTGTCATAAAAAAAAAATTCAATGATAGGCAACAAAAGAAAAAAATTAGGAGAGGATCTATGTCCTTATTGTATAACATATGCATATAGTTTGATATGGACTTTTCAAATTGCCTTCGTTATATACTTAATTTTTCGTCATTTTTATACCCAAGCGTTAACTTAAAACATGAAGTACGTAAATATGAAAGATAGTTGGTAATCTAATTATTGATTATACTAAATTTGATGCCGAAGGAATTTACAGTTGTGAGTTTTAAGAACACAAGATGAACGAAATAAGACGCTTATTTTGAATAAGAAAGTGATAAGAGTTTTGAGTGATTATAAATATGACGTATTGATAAAGATTCAATGACTCTGCTACGACAACTGGTGAGAGATGGTTATTCGCTAAACGAAACATTTCATGATGAGGAGAGTAGTATTAAAAAATAGAGGACAACCATAAGATGAGAGAAAAAAAACTTTATCCCAAGAGGGGATATACTCCCCATGATATTAAGAGACTTAATTAGAAGACTTCGATTTGCTAAAGACAGTTTCCAAGCTACTGAGGGTTCGCTCTTGTGTGATTGATTATTGTCTAAGCTAGTTATATATGGTTATTAAATGTGTGGATCAGACATTGATCATGAGTGAGAGATCAATGTTGTCGTGATCGAGGTATGGTTTATAGCTTGTTTGTGTTAAGTTTTGATTTGCATGTAATAAGATTTGTGTTAGGTGGTTGTGTCTTTTGTAGTATGAAATGATGATAGCAATGAGATATCTATGGATGTACACATATTTGACTGAACCATATTAAAAAAATCATTTTATTATTATTTTTTATTGACAGAAATGTACAACACAATCGAGAAGATTATCCATATGAAATTTAATTTGAATTTGTTTCCCGAAATTTTAGTGATTGAACCTTTTTAAGTTATACTTCAAAAAACACTTGTAAAGCTATAAAGAAGATTATCCATATGGAACTAAGTATTAACAGCGTATTTTAAACATAAAAAAATCTACAGTACACCAGCACCATATCATAAGTAATTCAACTATTGGATCACTCATTATATGTGTCATGTAAGATAATTTAGTAGGGATTAAAAAGTCATGACTGGTGTGGTAACATATCTCATCAGTCAGGATTAAAAAGTGATGACTGGTGTGACAACCTATCTAGTCAGTCAAGATTAAAAAGTGATGACTGGTGAGGTAACCTAACTCACTCGTCAGGATTAAAAAATCCTTGACTAATGTGACAATCTAACTCACCGGTCAAAATTAAAAAGTGATGACTGTGTGGTAATCTAGCTAACTAGTCAGGATTAAAAAAGATGTATGGCAAGCACTCTAGCTCGCCAGACGAGATTAAGGGTCTAGCCAGAGCATCACGCATGTATCAAAGATAAAACATGATGTCTGCCGAGTACTCTACCTCGCCAGATAGGATTAAGAGTCTAGTCAGGGCAGGAATGCTTGGCTAAAAATCAAAGGTAAAAAGTGATATCTGCCGAGCACTCTAGCTCACTAGAGAGAATTAAGGGTCTAGCCTGAGCAGACACGCCTGGCTAGACATCAAAGGTAAAAAGAGATGTATGCTGAGCACTCTAACTCGCCAGACGGGATTGGGGATCTAGCCAGAGCAGGCACGTCTGCCTAGACATCAAAGGTGACAATCTAAGTCACCGGTCAAAATTAAAAAGTGATGACTGGTGTGGCAACCTAACTCACTCGTCGGGATTAAAAAATCTTGACTAATGTGACAATCTAATTCACCGATCGAAATTAAAAAGTGATGACTGGTGTGGTAATCTAGCTAACTAGTCAGGATTAAAAAAAGATGTATGGCGAGCACTCTAGCTCGCCAGACGAGATTAAGGGTCTAGCCAGAGCATCACGTCTGTATCAAAGGTAAAACATGATGTCTGTCGAGCACTCTACCTCGCCAGACAGGATTAAGAGTCTAGTCAGGGCAGGAATGCTTGGCTAGAAATCAAAGGTAAAAAGTAATATCTTCCGAGTACTCTAGCTCACCAGACAGAATTAAGGGTCTAGCCTGAGCAAGCACGCCTGGCTAGACATCAAAGGTAAAAAGAGATGTATGCTGAGCACTCTAGCTTGTCAGACGGGATTGGGAATCTAGCCAGAGCAGGCACGTCTGCCTAGACATCAAAGGTAAAAAGTGATGTATGCCAAGCACTATAGCTTGACAGACGTGATTCAGGGTATTGCCAGAGCAGACACATCTGGCTAGATATTAAAGGTAAAAAGAATGTATGTCGAGTACTCTAGCTTGGCAGACGAGATTAAAGGTCTAGCCATAGCAGGTACGTCTGGCTAGACATCAAAGGTAAAAAGTGTTTTCCTAGCACTATAGCTTGCCAGATGGGATTAAAGGTCTAGCCAAAGCAGGCACGCCTGGCTAGGCATCAAAGGTAAAAAGAGATGTATGTCGAGCACTCTAGCTCTGCAGACGTGATTAAGGATGTAGCTAGAGCACGCATGCCTGACTAGATAGCAAAGGTAAAAAGTGGTGCATGTCGAGACTCTAGCTCGCCAGACGAGATTAAGGGTTAAGCCAGAGCAGGCACGCCTGTCTAGATATCAAAGATAAAAAAGAGGTGTCTGCCGAGCACTCTAGCTCGCCAAACGGGATTAACGATTTAGTCAAAGCAATCACGCCTAGCTAGACACCAAAGATAAGATATGTATGTCGAGCATTCTAGCTCGCCAGACATGATTAAGGATCTAGTCAGAGCAGTCATGCATGGCTAAACTTCAAAGGTAAGAGATGTCTGCCGAGCATTCTAGCTCGCCAGATGAGAACGAGACCCTAGTCAGAGCAGGAATCCCTGGCTAGAATTTGGAGGAAGGAATACTTGTCGAGCGCTTTAGCTTGGAAAAGAAAATAAGGATTTATCTAGAGCAGGAATGCCTGGATAGGCGCTCAAAGAAAATAAGGATTTATCTAGAGCAGGAATGCCATGTTTGGGCCGGTGGTCGTAGGGCTCCAGTCGCTTGTCAGCCGAGGATCATGATGACTTGATATGAAGCTCATACCAAGTCAGGCTAAAAGTGGATTCAGACCATGGGCAACGCCTAATTTTTGAGTTGAGGATGAAAAAAGGCTTCAATCTCTCCCACTTAAAGTGAGAAAGGAAGGAAGCCACCGTGCCCGGGTTCGAGATGATTCTGAAGGATACGAGTGGAGGGGCCACTTTACCCACTCCCGAAGCACGCTGTAATAAGTAGGTGAAGGTCTGAAACGACAAAGGTGGTAAAAGAAGGGAATGATGATGCATAAGGAAGGGAGTGGATTGCAGCAGATAAATGTGCTTCATTACATATCAACGATCAAGATCCGTGGTTAAGTTGCAAACTTTTTCTAAGAATAAGGTTTCACGACAGAGGGGATTTGCAACTATAAGTCGATAATTAAAGCAGATAAAGGGTTCACCATACATGCTTATCGATGATAAGAAAATCACTACAAATAAGACATCGGTGACTTTAAGGCATGACATTTAAAAGAAGATAAAAAAGGGAAACAAAAACCATGGAAAGGAATCTAAGAGAATCTCAAGAGGAAGCGCCATGAACGGAAGAGGCCCCTGATGGGGAATGATCATAGTTCTCCCAAGAAGAAAAGAAGAACTAGGGGTAAGAAATAGGGTTGGCAATTGTGTCGACTCTGTAAGAAAGGTGAGGATGAAGGGAATAAGAAGGAAAATTGTCCATTTATAGGCCTAGAAGAAGGAAACCGCTCATTTAACGAGCGTTGAAAAGGGCCATGATGGCAACTGTTGAGACAATTATATGCCCAATGAACAGTCGTTTCACAGACTAATAAGAAAAGTTTGGAAGATTAAAAGTCACTCAAACGACTGCAAGAATGAAGTGACACATCGAGGAGTCAGGATTCATGGTTAGTGACCCTCACCCTCATTTACGCATACTCACGTGCCATTAATGCCCCCACTCCCAAGGAGATTGATGGCCTTAAATCATAAAAAGGTGAAACAAGGCACGTGCCAGTCATGATAAAATAGACAGGATGGATGGAGCCCTTAGCTTCACACCGCATGAAGTTAGATCGGGTAAGGAACATAGATGAAGAAGTCTTCACACTTGGGTGAATGAAGTCACCCAAGTCCTCAAGTAGGGGGCAACTGTTATAGGTGTTTTCTCAACCACCAATGACGTGAAAATACGTGTCACACTTAGTAGAGAGCCAATAACAAAGGAAAGTCTCAAAGGAGAAGAAACATCCTCGCATGGTCAGTCTCAAAGGAGCTCGGGTTGTACAGGCCCAAGCACATGTAAGACAGCAAGAATCAAACTCATGAAGAGAGCTCAAATAACCCTGAAGTGCCAGGGTCATCATTTCCCACCGAAAATAACATCTCAGGTGACACCATCTCATAAGCCCAAACACCCAACAAGTCCAATCGTCATGGCAGAATGTGCGATCAATCCCCTGATATGTCACCTCGAAAGCACATCAACTTTTAATGCTAGTTACTTTATGTCAAGGTCACCTCCCACTTATTCAATCAAGGGTAGTCATCGTGTCTTGGGAAGCTTCTCCTACACGCTCTCCAGGCTTCTTCAACAAGCCTTCCCCCACGAGGCCTCAAGTACAAATACTTATGTTTATAAAAGAAAGAGGTATTGTAAAAGAAAACTATGTCGAAACAACGAGAGATTACTGACTTAAGCATCAGAGGCCCTAAGCCAAAGCAACCACCCCCCGATTCCCTAGCTCTTTGGGTTTTTTATTTGTATTTTTCATACCCTAAGATCACAAGGAGCTCCATCCAGAAGGAAGATTTGCATGCAACAACATTGTTGAAATTTTCGGCATCAACAAACTTGATCTTTTAAGTAATTGATTCTTGCAGCTTCACTTTTTCTTCCACCGAGCTTTAATTTAATCTGGATTATCCTTAGTATTTTCTTTGTTCTTACTTCTTCATCCCTTCGGGTTGTGAATATTCTAAGTATGATGTCTGCAGATCTGTGCTGCGAAGTTGTACTAACCCCGAGCTAAAGTGGGTTTTAAGTAATGGACTTGATCTATTTTACTTCCTAGTGGGTTCCCCCCTTTGAGGGAGGTCAAGCCCTACAGTTCCAATGTAATCTTGTATTTTTTTTGTTCCCCCTTGGGGAGGTCTGGGAAGACTTGCCTCAAACTTGAGGGGTCAACTTTGTCTAGTGAGCTAAAGCACAGGCCAGACTACTGTTCCTTGTGTCACCTAGACAGGTATTCCTACTCCAGCTATAATGTTTTTCCATCTGGCTGGTTAGAATACAGGCCAGACCCTTTCTCTAGCTAGGTCTCATGCCTTGGCATGGTCCTTTCCTTTTTCCTTAGGCGTCTAGCTAGGCATTTCTGCTCTAGCTATAACCTTTTCTTATCCCTTTCTAGCGAGTGAAAATTCAAGCCGAACTTTTCTTTGAGCATTGGCATCTAGCCAAGCTTTCCTGCTCTGGCTAGAGCTTTCCATTATCTCGTCTGGCGAGTTAGAATGCTCCGACAAACATCATTTTCCTTCGTGTTTAGCTAGGTGCTCATGCTCTGGCTGAGCTAGGCTGCTTCTCTAGCTAGAGCTTATTTTTTCGTCTGGCGAGCTAAAGTTTATCGGCAGATATCACTTTCCTTTATGTCTAGCCAAGTGTTCCTAATTTGACTAGATCTCATTTTCCCTTCTGGCAAGCTCTCATTTTCCTTTGTGTCTAGCCAAGCGTTCCTAATTTGACTAGATCTCATTTTCCCTTCTGGCAAGTTAGAGTGCTTTGCCAGATATCATTTTTCTTTCCGTCTATCCAGGCATTCCTAATCTGGTTAAAGCTTATTTTCCCATCTGGCGAGCTAGAGTGCTTCTCCAGACATCACTTTTCCTTTGAGTCTAACTAGGCGATCCTACTCTAGATAAAGCTTTTTGTCCCATCTAGTGAGCTAGAGTGCTTCGGCGGACTACACTTTTACTTTGAGTCTAGTCAGACTTTTCTACTCTAACAAGAGCTCATTTTCCCTTCTAGCGAGCTAGATTGCTTCGCCAGGCCACTTTTCCTTTGAGTCTAGCCAGGTGTTCCTACTCTAGCTAGAGCTCATTTTCTCATCTGGTCAGCTAGAATGCTTCGTCAGACATTACTTTTTCCTTTAGGTGAAGCTAGGCGTTCCTGCTTTGGCTAAGCTCATTTTCCCATCTAACGAGCTAGAGTGTTTCACCAGACATCACTTTTCCTTTGAGTGTAGCCAGACATTCCTGCTCTGGCTATAGCTCATTTTCCCGTCTGGCGAGCTAGAGTGCTTTTCCAGACATCACATTTCCTTTGAGTCTAGCCAGGCGTTCCGGCTCTGGCTTGAGCTATTTTTCTCATCTGGCGAGCTAGAGTGTTTTGCCAGACCCTTTTTCCTTTGAGTCTAATCAAGCATTCCTGCTCTAGCTAGAGCTCATTTTACCATCAAGTGAGCTAGTGAGCTTCCCCATACATCAGTTTTCTTTGTGTCTAGCCAGGCGTTCCTGCTCTGGCTAGAGCTCTTTTTCCCGTCTACTGAGCTAGAGTGTTTCACCAGACATCACTTTTTCTTTGAGTCTAGCTAGGCAATCCTGCTCCAGCTAGAGCTCCTTTTCCCATCTGGCAAGCTAGTGTGCTTCGCAAGACGTCAGTTTTCCTTTGAGTCTAGCTAGGTGTTCCTGCTCTAGTTAGAGCTCCTTTTTCCCTCTAACGAGCTAGAGTGCTTTGTCAGACATCACTTTTCCTTTGATTCTAGCCAGACATTCCTGCTCTAGCTAGAGCTCATTTTCCCATCTGGTGAGTTAGTGTGTTTCTCCACACATTACTTTTTCCTTTATGTCTAGCCAAACCTTCCTTTCTCTAGCTAAAGCTCATTTTCCTGTCTAGCGAGCAAGAGTGCTTCGCCAGACATCACTTTTCCTTTGAGTCTAGCCAAGTATCATGCTCTGGCTATATCTCATTTTCCCGTCTGGCGAGCTAGAGTGCTTCGCCAGACCATTTTTCCTTTAAATCTAGCCAGGCGTTCCTTCTTTGGCAAGAGGTCCTTTTTCCCGTCTAGCGAGCTAAAGTGCTTCATCAAACATTATTTTTCTTTACATCTAGCCAGGCATTCTTACTCTGGCTAGAGCTCATTTTCTCGTGTGACGAGCTAGAGTACCTCGCCAGACATCACTTTTCCTTTGAGTCTAGCCATGCGATCCTACTCTAACTAGAGTTCATTTTCCCGTCTGACAAGCTAGAGTGTTTCGCCAAACATCAATTTTCCTTTAAGTCTAGCCAGGAATTCTTGTTTGGCCACAACTATTCTTCCCTTCTGGCGAGCTAGAATGCTTCAGCAAAACCACTTTTCCTTTGAGTCAAGCGAAGCGTTCCTGCTTTGGCTAGAGCTCATTTTCTAATCTGGTGAGCTACAGTGCTTCGCCAGACATCATTTTTTCTTTGAGTCTATTGAAGCATTCATGTTTTGACTATAGTCATTTTTCCTGTCTAACGAGCTAGAGTGTTTTGCTAGACATCAATTTTCCTTTGAGTCTAACTAGGGTTACAGCTTTGGCTTGAGCTCATTTTCTAGTCTGGCAAGCTAGAATGCTTCACCAAACATCACTTTTTCCTTTGGGTCTAGCCAGACATTCCTTCTCTAGTTAGAGCTCATTTTCCCTTCTGACGAGCTAGAGTAGACACCACTTTTTTCATTGAGTCTAGCTAGGCATTCCTGCTCTGGCTAGAGCTCTTTTTCCGTCTGACAAGCTGGAGTGATATGACAAACATCACTTTTTAATCCTGTCTGGCGAGCTAGAGCGCTATGCCATATATCACTTTTTCCTTTAAGTCTAGCCAGACAAACCTGCTCTAGCTAGAGCTCATTTTCCTATCTCGCGAGCTGGAGTGCTTCCTCACACATCACTTTTTCATCCCATCTGGTGAGCTAGAGCTCTATGTCAGATATCACTCTTTAATCATTCGTCACAATTTAAGGAAGAGTCTGTCTTTTTATTCAAAAAATGTTACTTGGTACACACGGCTTGTCAATGCTCTCCATACTTGGTATTGATCAAGGGGGAAGCGAAACACTTATGACTGACGAGTTTCTAGATTCTCGAGTTCCTGCCTCTAAGAGAATCGATGTTTCGGTTAGGTTCAGAATTTTGATGGTTTTCAAGCCGAACTGAAACATTAAGTTCATAGTATTTTTTTTACTTTTTATATATAATTTCATATCAAACCAAAACAACACTTTGATTTTATATTTTTTGTTTCAATAATATCATTTAAAATGATTTAAGAAATTATTTTTAATTAATAATATCGAACCGAATAACCGAACTGAATCAAAACTCACCGTTTGGTTTGGTTCGGTTCTTTTGTCATGAGCGGTTCAATTTTTTACAAAAAACCGAATGAACCGAACCGTGAACACCCCTAGTTGGAACCCAACGGCAGAGTCTGAAGTTTGGCGATCTGGAGCCGTCCTATCATATATGAACAGTCTAGATTGCGTGCATCATTACTTAAGAAAAAGGTAGAAAAAATATTTTTTTATCTTTTTACATTTGATCACAACCGTCCAGATCTCTTTAGACGGCTAGGATAGAACCTCGCCTCTTCAATTGATCACCAACTACAGAGGATCCTAATACCTCATTTTGGTAGGCCTTTTAAAATAAAAAAAATTAAGTACACCTATCATCTTTTCACTTAATAGTTTCTCCTTAGCTTTGTGTGCTAATTTTTCCCTCAGAGAAAATCTCTCCCCTCTCGCTCGTCGTCACTTCTATTTTTGTCTACACAAAAAATCTTTTCCACCGAAGCACTTTACTTTTCCGCCATTTTTGTCTACACAAAATCGCTAGTTTCAGTGCTCGATTTCAGCTAGTTTCACTGAAATCACGTACTTGAAGTTTAGCTTTCAGTGGAAAAGAGTTCAATTGTCTCGATCATATCAGCTCTCTCCCTCTCTCGCTCGCAAACACAACCTCTCATTGTCGATCAGTATTGCAGACCCAGCGAGGTTATGCACCGAACAACCTCGTCGTTGTCGCTTTGTTTCCATAGTTTTCTAGATCTCATATCTATTCAGGGTTAAAATTTATCGATAGTCCTCTCTCTCTCTCTCTCTCTATATATATATATATATATATATCTCATTTTCTCTCTATCTCTGTCTAGGGCATAAATGAATGAAGGGATCTATTTTTTTATGTAATATGTTTTTCTTTGTTAAGTTTTTGGTTTTGTTAGTTGAATGTAAAATCTGAGATTTAGCTGAAATTTGCTGAGATTTTGGGTGAGAGTTGGAATTCCTTTACTTTGTTTTCAGTCTCACGGTCCAGTTCAATTTTACGGTTCGGTTCGGCTCCGTTTGGGGCCATTAAGAGGTTCGGTTTGGTTTTTGAATGTATAAAACTGTATTTTCGGTTCAACTCGCAAAAACTCCCTAAACCGAACCGAACCACTTACACCCCTTGCAGCGATGGCTTGCAGTAACGGTTATATTTATGTATCTAAATTGACGATCGGCAATCCTTGTCTTTTTCATTTTCATCCTACAAATAACTGAATTTTTTAGTATTCTACGGTATATTTGAAAAAATAATAATTAAAATATTATATTTTTGAAATAAATTCCAAAAATAAGGTGGAAATGTACAGCTAAGACGAAGGCGTTTTTGCAAAACACGTCTTCATGCTGGTGTGGCCACAAATGAGGTCACGTAAGTAGAAGGTGTCTTTATAAAAGACACCTTCATTAATAGTAGAAGGCGCCTTTTATAAAGACGCCTTCAACGATACATTTATATTCATCGTATACAGACAGAAAGTAGAGAGTTGCTTCGGCGAACAAAACACCCGTGAATAGAAGAAACCCCTCAGCCCGCCGCCGTTCGTCATCGATTGTGGCCGGAGTTTACTATCATTTCATCGGCATTGAACCCTCTCACTCTAATCTCACTCTCATTCACAAAATAAAATATCTCAATCTCTCAAATTACTAGGAAAAACTTCTCAAACCCTAGATATATTTCTAACTCCTTTGATCTCTTAAATTTGTTATTCAAATCTTGAAATTATTCATTTTTTATGAATGTTGTATGGATATATGTCATCAATTTTGTAATATCTCTCTTTAAACTCTTAATTTGTAAGATTTTATTTATGAATGGGTTGATATATTATGAAATTGTAGTTATTAACTTTGAATTTGTAGATTAATTTGTAGAATTTCTAGATCTAGTTCTAAAATTGTTGTGTATTGTTTAGTAGGTTGACAAATAGGGGAAAGGCCTATGGTAGTTTTATGTCACATGAATGATAATGTCGTAATCGGTGCAAATGGAGTTTCTTATTATCAACCTTCAATGAGGGGAATTGTAATTCATAAGAAGATTACTTTTAGCAAGTTATATAATACTTTATGTGAAGTCTTGTCAATTGACTGCCTACCTACATTGGAACTTAGACATAGTTTATTGTTACTCACTTACTCTTGGTGCTGGGTTATTTAACTATGTAAAATTTCTGATACACAACGACAACGATGCCCATGTGATGTTTACTATTGTGCTTCAAATTCCTCCACCAAATACAATTGAGTTATATTTAACCAAAACTGCTAGAGATGTAGGAGGTCCTCGCATAAACTTGTATAGTGACAATATGTGTGGTGGAGTTGAGGTACACGATAGTGCAATAGTTTCTTCTCTATTCCATGATAATGACATGTATCCTACAGTTCAAGAAAATATACCTATTAGTAGCTATTTGCCACATAAAGATGCAGATGCTCATGATGTCACGTGAATCCATCTAACCCTTCATGTAGCTTCTTCTTGGTAGAGTTTGAGGAGATAAATGCTTGTAATGTTATTGATGAAGATGAGGACCAAGTTGAAGAGGATGATGTTGTGAACCCCTCAGTTGAAATACTCTAGCATGAACTTTCTTCACCATTCCTTGCTGCTCGTCCTCCTCTACGCCGTTGAGGTTGATGAAATAGTTCAAAAGTAGAACCAAGTTGAGTCACTGACTCACCCCCAATGTATAAAATACCGGCAGCGCGTATGACTCTTGCTGAGATATAAATGGTTTGTCTCGAGGCATGTGTGATTTTTGTTGACTTTTTTTAGATGAGTTGTGCACTCCATGCCTTCGGGACAAAGGAGCTTGATAAGCCGCATTCGTTTGTCTTATTACTTGTGCGGCTATCTCACACACATTACAGATTCAAGGTATTATCCAAGACGACCCAGTATCATCAAGTGTCAAATTGTTAATATTGTCCAGACTCTCTTCTACATAGATAAAAAGACATTATATAAGTTACTTATTAAATGACCATATAAGCCTCATTAATTACATAAATTAATAAGAAAATTATCATTAAATCATATAACGCTCTCTATTGAGTTATGTATCGCTGTGTGATTCTTTGATACCATAACATGTATGAGCTGTCATATCCATGTTCATCCACGTGCCCCTTAGCAATGTGTCTCCAACGTATGCCTGATGTTGGATGCCTCAATTTAGTTCATTTCTCCCCCTTAAGTCTATGTCATGCAACCCTCTTTTAGTATCACATGGCTCGGGCACTCGTTAAATCATACCAAACTATCTTAGAACATGATTCGATTGATGCCATTCCACTATATGAAAGCAAATGAGGGGAAAGACAGACCGTCATATATCTCCGTGCATGATGCAGTATTCAGTATGTGTATGGATAATATCATTATAAGGTTGCCATATAACCTATAAAAATCATATTATAAATAATATGACAAAACCCGAGTATCACCTATGTTATAAGTAAAGAGTGTAGTATTATTTGATCTGGAGTTTGTCTATCTAATGCAAATCGATACACTTCAAGAACATGTGTGGAGCTCTCTGTGAGAATAAAAATATCTCTCTATCTATGAGATAAATTGCACAGTTAAATACATGTAAATAATAACATACATATATAATAATCAAATGAGTTGACTTATCGTATACCCAAAGAAGGAGGTGGCATTGGAAGTCCATACTTAAGGTTTGCCTTACTTTCAAAACGTAAACCTTTGTATAATTCATTTGTTTCATTCCATATCCCAGTACGTTGGATGAGTATCTGATCTAGTTTTACATTTACGGCATCCCAATCCAACTGAGTGCTCCTAAAGGAGAAGGTAGAAGATGTGTCCAAATCTCGCCTAGTGTGGAAGATGCTTCTATTGTGGATGAAGACCCACATATTATGGAGGAAGACCCGCCGCTTATTGTAGAGGAAGAAAGTGTAGCAGCAGCTATTATGGAGGAAGGTTCATCATCACAAGTAACTCAACTACAAACATATGAAAGACGCCCAAGAAGAATGAGAAGACGACCACCGTGTGGAACGTGATTGAATTTTTTGTATTTGGATTTTTGTAGAATAATATAAAATGTAAAGTCATAAAATTTGTTAAAAATGTATGTTGTTCATTGAGAATGTATAGTAAAGTTATAAAATGTTCTGCAGGATGGGTAATTTTTGTATGCAGATTGTGTTATAGGTTGTGTTGATGATTTTTGTAAGGTGGGAGCATCTACACTGAAGGCGTCTTTTGTGAAACGCCTTTTTCCAACTTGAAACCGTCTTTACAGAAGACGCCTTCCGACGTGGCCATTTTTACCGGAGTTTTAGAATTAGTTTCAAAACTAAATTATTTTCAGAATTTATTTTTAAAATCACATTAAAGCCAGAAATTACCCCAAATAACTCTAAGTGTAAGCTTCTTAAACTTATCAGCGATGATTTCAGCTTCTCCGATGTTCGTTTGCTCGCTCTTACTGACATAAAGATTTTCTTCTACGTCACTACTTTTATATTTATTTTCTAGTGAATCGACATATGGTGGTTAATAGCTTAGTGGTAAAACTTTTGTGTAAAACCTTGAGGTCATGGGTTCAAACTCAAACCTTGACATAATATATTTAAGGGTCTTTGATGGTGCCTTGGGGCCTTAAAGTCTCGAGAACTAAAAAATGAACCCATATTATCACAATCTCATTACATAGAAAATATGCTAAAGAGATTTGGTCAATATGAATGTAAATTTGCTCAAACACCATATGATGCCAAATCTACATTGAAGAAGAATGTTGGAGAAAGTGTCTCACAATTAGAGTACTCACGAATAATTGATTGTCTCATGTATATAACCAATTGTACGAGACCAGACATTGCTTATTATGTCAGTCGATTAAGTCAGTATACATGTAACCCATGAATCGATCACTGAAATGTTTTGCTCAGAGTCTTGAGGTACTTGAGGTACACTTTAGACTATGGGTTACATTATACCTTATATCCTATTGTAATTGAAGGTTATAGCGATGTAAATTGGATATCATATTCTGAGGAATCAAAGTCCACAAGTCGATATGTTTTTACACTTAGTGGAGGTGCAGTGTCTGGAAATCCTCTAAACAAACTTGTATAGCTCGATCGACTATGGAGTCAAAGTTCACTATTTTCGATAAAGCAAAAGAAGAAGCTAAATGGATAAGAAATTTTCTAGAGGATATTCTTATATGGCCGAAACCAGTGACAGCCATATGTATACACTGTGATTGCCAAGCTGCAATAGCTAAGGCACACAACAAGGAATATAATGGTAAGTCATGTCATATACGTCGACGAAATAATACTGTGAAACATTTGCTCTCTACAAGAGTTGTTTCTGTTGACTTTGTGAGAACTAAAGAAAATTTGACGGATCCGCTCACCAAAGGATTGTCTAGAGAGTAAGTAAAGAAAATGTTGATAGGGATGGGGCTAAGGCATTTATCAACGAGTTAGCTCAATGGAAACCTAACCTAGCAATTGGAGATCCCATGAATCAGGTTCAATAGGAAAACTAGTTGTGATTAACTCACCAAGAGCACTTAAGGATAAATTATCTCCTACTCATTCCTAAGACGTAATAGGTGCTGTCTGTAGAGAATAGAAAGGTTAAGCATAGCTTTTAATGACACTTATAGCCTGTAACTAGTAGGGGTATGACAGGATACTCTTGATAAGTGGTCACATATGTGAGTGAGAAGTGAGGCAGTTTTTATGAGATTTATTAAGGCGAAATCTTCATAGCACTCATTAAATCAAGATTTGTTCACGGCCAAAATAAACACAACCGCTAGAACAGAATGTGTTAAGAAATGAACAATGTAACATCTCTTGTTAAGGATTACAACAACGGTTGATGAGTTCAAGACATCAAGTTCACTTATCAACCAAGTAATCCCAATAGTCTTTTACTAAGGATGGTTCAAAACCAAAAGCTACCACTCCCGATGCGGTATCATTTCTGTTGTGCTCAAATGAAAATATTTTTTGGTTGTCCATTCATGTGGGGGAATGTTATATTTATTTTGTAGTGAATGGACATATGTTGGTCAGTAGCTTAGTGGTAAAGGTTTTGTATAAAACCTTGAGTTCATGGGTTCAAACCCAAGCCTTGGGGCCGTGGGGCTCTTGGCCTCTTAGCCTCTTGGGGCTCTTAGGTCTCTTGGGCTTAATTTGTATAGACCGTTCTATTTTTTTAATTTCAGTTTTCAGATATCTTCAAGAGGTGTCTTTATGGAGGTGTCTTTGTAGAGGTACCATAGTGGCAGTTTTGTAGCTGCTACTTGTGACTGTACTGGACAGTCACAATTTCAACCTTTGTGACTGTTTAAACAGTCACAATTGCTTTTATATAAAGTAATTTCGTGGGCTTCATTGTATATAGAAAAAAATAAATTTCATTTCGTCAAAAGTAAAAAATCTGAGACAAACATTTTCTGGTTCACCAAGGGAGAGAGTATTGTTGTGCTGCTTACTACTTCCTACGAGACCATTGTATCCTGCAGACAGGTGTCCAAGTCTGTGAGCACCATCTGCAGGGACATTACTGTTTTAGCCCATTACGCAATTCGCAAGTCTCGGTCTAGATTTTCTATGTAATCTTAATTTTCTGTATTTTGTACATTTTTATGTAATACATTGTTTATTGTTAATAAAGTACATCATTCTTCTTACATTCTAAAACAGTAATTTTTTTTCCTTACAACTACAAAACAAGAGGAGGTTTCGAAAACCAAATGTGGCGTGTCCTTCGACTTAAAGTTAAACAAAGGAAGTATTTGACCGATCCTTCCAGAGTGAGTATTGGAATAGAGGAGGGGTGGTGCTTCACGACTCCTACCTATTTTTCGTATGTAAATCGGTTGCCCAACTGGAACCGACGGTTTCGATGTGATATATACATTTATAGTTTATAACGTCACCAATTTCTTCCTGGACTAATTGAATCCCTCCCAAAAGATAGGGCGTTCCTTCCCTCTCCTGATTGGCCAAGTAACTACTCATCATTGTCCTAGATTAACCACAACAAGTTGGCATTCGTCTGGGGCTGGGCTGGCATAGATGGTAATCTACAAGATGAAATCGAGCTTCATTCACCAAATTCTTTGTTTGTCACAGATTTGATAACATTTTGAATGAACCCATCTTCCACGCCTTGGTGGTATCTTTCAGGTGTTGTTTTCTTGTTGGCTACGGCGTGTATCATATCTCAACGCCGTATTTATCTTCTTCTCTCTACTTGGCTCTGTTTACTCTCACTTTTTACTTGTGTGGTCCATTTTTCCAATACTCTTATAAATATGAGGCTTATAATTATTGTGTCCTATTCGTTGATTGGTCTTTGTTTCTTGGCTTACCTTCGCTGTTATATTTGTATCTTTAAAGATTAATAGTAATGGGGTCAGGATAACAGTTGATGACAGTGGTCAATAAATGAATTTGTAATGATGAATATGCCTATACCTGCTTTTTCTTTTTTTGGGAATTTAGCAAACCCAACAACCCAAATCAATATTATCTCAAATTAATTTAATTCATAAAAAAATAATACATCAAACAGATTAATAAATTGATCAGAGAAAAATAAAAAAATAGAATACTAGATTTAACGTGGAAAATCTTTCAGTGTGAAAGGAAAAATCACGAGACAAACTCCGAATCAGATTTTCACTATAAAAATAATAGAGTTACAGCAAGTTCTTCTTTAGATAAAACTAGAGGATTACACCAAACAATTAACTTGAATAACTCCACCGATATGATGGATACACCCAAATAAATCCTGTCAAAGAAAGAGAATCAAAATCACAAGGATAGAGATAACAGAGAAATTACCATTGAAGATGACTGATGAATCCATGAAAACACCTTCAGGTCACCGAGACGATGAGAGCAAAAATTATCGTAATTGTGTGACCAAATTTTCTCTCAAAATTTCTTTCCACTAATCTCACCTCTCTTTCTCGTTATTCGCGTCTAAAGAATACGCAGGATAAAATACAATTCGCCACTGACTTGTCAAACGGCGGCTGGCTTCTAAGCCTTTTAAAAGCTATAGTGGCGGCACTTTTTCTTTTTTTCAGAGTGGAGACAAACACACACAAGAGTACCATACTTCTTAGACCTCATATATTTTTATTGGGCTTTGTTTCCTTGGGACAAAGGAAACTATGTCGCCTCGAATGGGAGGGGCAGCCCAACAAACTCCTCCTCCCGACTAGTTGGACTTTTATCATCATGTCTGACTCATATCCAGTGATACCTCACATCTATGTGCTTCAATCTCAAATGGAATGACAAATTCTTGCTGAGATGAATAGCGCTCTAACTGTCACAGTACAATACATAATTCTGCTGCTTGAACCCTAACTCTTGTAAAAATGTCTTCATCCATAGCATTTCTTTGCAAGCTTCAGTAACAGCTATAAACTTAGCTTTAGTAGTTAATAAAGCAACACATTTATGTAATTTAGACTGCCACTATATTGCTCCCCCTGCGAAAGTAATCAGATATCCTGTAAACCCCTCAAGCATAGGTTTTCCATTGCGAAATGATAAACATAGCCTCAAAGTGCCTCTGAGATATCTCATAATCCATTTCACTACTTCACAGTGTTGTCTGCCAGGATTTGACAAAAATCTACTAACAACTCCAACTGCGTGAGCTCTGTCTGGCCTCGTACATACCATGGCGTACATCAAACTACCCATTGCTGACGAATATGGGATTCTATCCATATTTTCCTTCTATTTCGGTAGAATGATTTTGCTTCGAATTCAGCCTGAAATGACTGTAGAAAGGTGCACCAACTAGTTTTGCTTTGTCCATGCGAAACCTTTCAAGCACCTTTTCAATGTACATTTCTTGTGATAACTGTAACTTCTTTGCTCTTCTATCATGGGTAATCCTCATGCCAAGAATATTCTTTATGTGCCCCAAATCTTTCATTGTAAATGATCCATTCAATTCTCTCTTCAACTGTTGGATTATATTGTTATCTGCATCAACCATAAGCATATCATCTACATAGAGTAAGAGAATAATAAAGTCACCATCTGAGAATTTATTGATAAACACATAGTGATCTGAAGTCATCTTCTTGTACCCATGCTCCCCCATAAAGGAGTCAAACTTCTTATACCACTGTCTTGGAGCTTTCTTTAAACCATATAGACTTTTCTCCATCTTACAGACGAAGTCTTTTTTTCCTTTGACCTCAAAACCCTCTAGTTGCTCCATATATGTCTCCTCCTCTAAGTCATCATGGAAGAAAGCGATTTTGACGTCAAGCTGCTCAATCTCTAGATCCATGCTTGCTCCATATATATTGCCATGTACCTTGGATGTGAGCTATTTTATTCAATCTTCAATCTGTACACCCATTTGTTCTTCAATACTCTTTTGCTCTTAGACAACTTCAGCAGCTCATAAGTGTGATTCTCATGCAAGGATTTCATCTTATATTGCATTGCTTGCAACCATTTCTCTTTCTAAGCATCATTGACAACTTCTGTATAAATTTCTGGCTCACCCCAATCAGTGAGCAATAAGTATTTATCTGGAGAGTACCTGGTAGACCGTTGTCGTTCTCTGCTATATCTGCGTACTTGAGTAGTTCCATCAGTTGTTGGTTCTAATTCTGATTGATCATCGTGTGTTGCTGGCTCATCAGTATTTCCATCATCAGTACCCATACCGTCACCATCATCTGTAGATGTAGGAATTAAATCTAAGTCAATCAAATCATCAGAACTGGATTGAGGCTTCTCAACTGTTTTAGAATCTTTAATAGTCTGATCTTCGAGGAATACAAAATCTCAGATTCTGACTATTTTTCTATCAACTGGATCCCACAAACGATAGCCAAACTCAGCATACATATAACCCATGAGGATACTGCTTTGTCTTGCTATAAAGTTTCGATCTTTCATCCTTCTGAACGTGTACAAAGGCTTTACAACCGAACACTCTCAAGTGATCATAGGAAACAGCCTTTCATGTCCATACCTTTTGTGGCATATCACAATCTAATGATGCTGATGGAGAAAGATTAATCAAATCGACTATTGTCACAACTACTTCACCCCAAAGGGATCTTGGTAGATTTGTGTTTGATAACATACACTTTGCTCTTTCTACAATGGTACAGTTACACCTCTCCGCTACACCATTGAGTTGTGGAGTATTAAGAACTGTCATCTGATGTTGAATACCATTGCTTTTACAGTACTCATGAAAAGGACCCATGTATTCACCACCATTATCTGTCCGGATACACTTCAGTACTCTTCATGTCTCTCTCTCAACTTGCGCATGGAATTCTTTAAAGACACCAAACACCTGGTCTTTAGATTTTAAAATGTAAACCCACACTTTCCGAGAGTAATCATCTATAGATGTAACAATATGACGCACCCCCAACGGATTTATATTCATGGGACCACACACATCAAAATGCACCAGATCTAGAACTTTAGAACTTCAATCTAAAGTTCTTTTGAATGACACCATATGTTGTTTACCAGCTAAACAATGTGCACAAGTCTTAACTGACGTACCCTTTATATTAGGGAGGAGCCACTTCTTGGCTAAGATCTCAAGCCCTTTCTGATTTATGTGTCCAAGTCCCTTGTGCCACAATTCACTCGTCGGATCACCTTCCACGACATTCACTAAACTGCTACTAATCTTTTTAGATGTCACATATAGCGTAGGATTTTTCATCCCTCTAACCACTACCAGCGAACCTTTTGTGAGCTTCCATTTACCTTCACCGAAATATTTGTGATATCCCTCTTCATCAAGCTGACCTGTCGAAATCAAATTCAGTCGGTGTCTGGCACATGTCTCACATTTTTTAGGACCAACTTGCACCCTGTATTTGTCTCTAGACACACATCTCTAATATTGATGACTTTAGAGGTTCCCTCGTTACCCATCTTCACAATACCAAAGTCACTTACTTTGTACATTGAGAAACGATACCTTTTGAATGTAACGTGGATAGTGGAAGCACTATCGACTACCAAATTTGTGTCTAGGCACGTGACATTCACAACATTTTCCAAGTGATAATAATGACATATTGGTTGGTGACAGCCACTGTTTCTGATCCGTCATTTTCCTTATCACTGTTTTCCTTTTGTTGTTCATCTTTCAGTTTTCGACAATCACTTTTCTTGTGACCCATCTTCTTGTAGTGATAGCACTGAATACCCTATTTCATGGATTTGCTTCTTGAATTACCCTGATTACTGTTCCTATTTTTGCTCTAGCTTCTCCCCTGACTTTCTATAGCAAGCGCCTCTAAGTGACTAGTGTAAGGTCTCGAGATTTTTCTTCTTGTTTCTTCGTTCAACAAACTACTTTTAACTATACTCATCGAGACTTTACCATCAGAAGAAGAGTTACTCAATGACACTACCAGTGTCTCCCAACTGTCTGGCAAGAAACTGAGAAGTAATAACGCCTGAAGCTCGTCATCTAGAGTCATTTTCATGGTAGAGAGTTGATTCACAATGCTCTGCATCTCATTCAAGTGCTCTGCAATTAATGCCCCCTCTTTGTATTTCAGGTTGACAAGCTTCCGTATCAGAAAAGCTTTTATTCCCAGTTGTTTTCCTCTCATACAACTCCTCTAAATTATTCTACAAAGAGTGTGCAGAAGTCTCATTCGAGATATGGTAATACAAATTGCCATCCACCCACTGCGTATGAAACCCACAACATCCTGATTCATCAATGCCCACTCTTCATCACTCATATCCTTCTGTTTTCTTGAATAACCTTTAATCAGAACGTGATACTTTTTACAATAAAGGAGATCTTTCATTTTTATTTTCCATAATTGCCAATTAGACCCATTCAGACTAATCATCCTAGTTGTAGTAACCTCCATGACTATACTAGTGACTGTAAACTAATACCGAACCAAGCTTTGATACCACTTATTGGGAATTTTAGCAAACCCAATAATGCAATCACTATAATCGTAGTCGATCGAATTAATTTATTTCATAGAAAATATTATATCGAACATAATAAACCGATCAGAGAAAAGCAGAAAAATAGAACACCATATTTAACGTGGAAAACTCTTCAGTGTGAAGAGAAAACCACGGGACAAACTCCGAATTAGATCTCCACTACAAAAATAATAGAGTTATAGCAAATTCTTCTCTAGATAAGACTAGAAGATTACACCAAATAATTAACTTGAATAACACCATCGATACGGTGGATACATCAAAATAAATGTCGCCAAAGAAAGAGAATCAAAATCACAACGATTAAGATAACAGAGGAATTACTATTGAAGATGACTGATGAATCTATGAAGACACCTTCAAATTATAGAGACGATGAGAGCAAAAATTATTATAATTGCGTGATCATTTTTTCTCAAAATCTCTTTCCACTAATCTCACATCTGTTTCTCATTATTCACGTCTGGAGAATACGCAGGATCAAAAACAATTCGGCGCTGACTTGTAAAACAGCAGGTGCCTTCTAAGCCTTTTAAAAGCTACATTGGCGGCACTTTTTCGTCTTTTTATTCAGAGTGGAGACAAATTCTTCAATTAAGAATTGGCGCAGGAACCCTTAAACAAAGGGTCATGATTGTGTGTTTTGCATGCACACAAGAGTACCATACTCCCTAGGCCCCATATAATTGTATTGGGCTTTATTTCCTTGGGCCAAAGGAATTCATGTCACCTCAAATAGGAGGGACAACCCAACATCTTTATCGTATAATAGTTCTTTGTAACTTTGTCTTTAAGAGTAAGATAGAGTAGCTATATGATGGTTTGTAAAACTTGTGTAAACTGGTTGTTCACAATCAATTTGGCTCTTCATAATCCATTCAAATCTGGAGTAGTGTTTTTATTTAACCCTTTTCATATAATGATAATAGGGTAACCGAGCAGATACAAGAGGGTGGAGATTCAGATCCTTCTAAAGAAGAAGAAGACTCAAGGTAATAGCAGTTCTTTGTCTTGTGTTTCTATATTTTGCTTTCAAATTTTCAAATTTTCAAATTTTATTTATTTTGCTTTCATTGGTTGTGCGGCTGAATTTAGTGTTGTTGATCTGTTGTTGTCACAAGTACCCCACGTTGTTGCATGTGATCAAAGACATAAATAGTTAGTATATGTGGTCAAGCAAGTCATAGAAAAACAAACATTAACAATCTTAACAGAATTGACATTGCCCTTACAAAATAGAACTAACATTGCCCTTACAAAACACATGCAAGTCATCAGCAAAACAAAGAGTAATAATTTTATCCCTCTTACATCTCCGGTGATAATCAAATGTTGGGAAAGAAGCACAAGTGTTCAGAATGCATGTTAACACCTCCATAACGAGGACAAAAAGATAAGGAGACAGATGATATTGAAGGCAAATTTTAAAAGCATTAAATGATGGTAACCATTAGATTTATCTATCATAATAATAGATGGTTATGATCAAAACTCAAGAACAGTCAAGGAGATAAATGTACATTAGTAAAACCCTTAAAAGAGAAATAAAGAAGCATGCATAGAGTAACAACATGCCAAATGGCAAATTAGAGTATTGAACCCCAGGGTTTACTTTACTTTCTATACGTCCATTAAAACCTTGATTAAAATCACAGGTCTAGAGGCAATGGCATCTTCAAGTTCATGGTCGAGCGATTTGAAAAGTAGGGACCTTCTTGTAACACCCTGAAAATCGATTGATGTTACTTCAGTAATTTTTTTAAATAACGTGGAAGTTAGGTCAAATTTTTTCTTTTAAAATAAATTCATGATTTGTGGTATTTAATGAAACAATACATTTATTAGAGAAAAACTCCAAACACGTTTCTAAAATTTAAGATCAGAAATTCATAGAAAAACTTTATTAAGCTTATATAATATTTCAAAGATCTTTCATAATTAACAAATTAAAATCAACTCTAAAATAGTAAATTGCTCAACTAACTAACCTTAATTTTTCATCTCGTGCCAAAATGTCTAACCAGACTCTTCACATTAATCATCATCATTCATCATCTGAAAATTTAATATAAAATGTGGTGAGTATAAAATATTCGCCGTAAGTAAAATTTTACACATACATAACAAAGACATGCGCTTTCATTTAAATCATTAACATAAGTATTTGTGTTTGATATTTATTTTATAAACCATTTTCACATTATTTCATTTACTTTAGCTTTACATTTTTCATTACATTCACTCCATGCAAACTTTTTGTCACATTCTTTTCTTTACTTTAGACATATTTACGTTTTCCATTGCATTCTTTCTTTACGCTATTCGCGAGCTTACTTGTGTAATTTTTAGCCAATAAGATGCAGTGGGTCATTATTACAGAAATATGTTCGACCACCGGATCCATGGTAGTATCATTGGACAAGTCAAATGATCATTCATTAACTTTAGCATTAACCATTAACCATTGTCGGGTCCGCCGGTCCCTCGCGTCCCATTTCTCACTCACTCTTTTCATTACATAAATATATATCTAGTCTTTTAAACAGAATTAACATTTCCCTTACAATTAAACATTCAGTCAAAATTATATCATCACATAAGTGAAATTCACTTACAAAGAAACAAACAAGAGCACAACATACAATCACACATCATAAATTTTCAGAGTATGACAATCATTTAAGTGTAAAATTATACTTACCTTGAATTCAAAGTAGCTTAAATAATCAACTCGAAAAACCTTAATTTTCGGAAGGTCCAATTAATGTAATAGATTCTAACTTCCATCCATTTTGGTCACTTACCTCTATGATATTTACCAATGCGTAGATGGTGACGAGAGAACTCCAAAAATGACATTCGTTTCGAATGGGTACGTTAAAGATATTTGAATCAGAATCTCAAAGTTGCTGATAACATTTAATTATTTTAACATTCAAAAACGAATGAACTATGGCCAGATTTAGAGTGGAAGTGGAAGAATGTGATGAGAGGAGTCGGTTGATGGCGGTGGCCGGCAGAAAAAGTCGTCGGACGGCGAAAAACATCACCGACTGAAATTTTCTTTCTATACTACAGATGTGTCGGTGCTCGGATGGCTATAAAACTTGTCTTGATAGAAAGCTGACAAAGAGAACTTTCTACTATATCAAAAAAAAAGATATTTTGCATCAAAAGACTTGCCCATATACTCCTCAGCAAAATGGAATTGCTGAAAGGAAGCATAGGCATTTGGTTGAGACAAGCCTTATTCTTATGAATCATTCCTATGTTCCTTCTCATTTCTGGAATTTTTCTTTTGCTACTGCTTCTTATCTGATAAACATAATCCCTAGTGCAACTATAAGTAATAAATCTCCTTATGAGTTATTATTTGGTAAAACACCAGATTACATAATGCTTAAAGTTTTTTGATGTAGTTGCTATCCAAATCTTAGACCTTATATGCAACATAAGTTTCAACTTGAAAGCTCTCAATGTGTGTTTCTTGGATATGCACTTAATCAAAAAGGTTATATTTGTTATGATCATTCAACAAGACGTTTCTACACTACTAGAGATGTTATTTTTTATGAGACTCAGTTTCCCTTTGCTACTACTTTTGCCTTTCCTTCTTCTACTACTGGTTCTACTAATACTACTCCTTCAGGTACTCACTTCTCTTCTCTTCTTCCTTTACTTACCACTCTGCCTAGTTATAATTCTACATCTATTACTACTACTGAACCAGATTGTATACTTACTGCTGAGACTGTTTCTGATGTTACTACTAGTTTAAATCCTCATGTTGTTAATTCTGTTGGTGTGCATACTGAATCTTTATCTACTACTTCTGCTGAGGATCATGATTCTCCCGATGTTTTACATTATGATTCCACTACTCTGCATCATAATTCTACTTCTAATTCTGACCTACAAGATGGTTTGGTTCCTGGTTTTTTTCATATTCATGCCCAGTCCTTTTCTGATGTTTCTGATGCATTATTGTTGATTAGCCTCATCCTATTTCTAGCATTCGACACACCAAATCTTCACCTCACACACTCTCATCACCCAATGCAAACTAGGTCAAAATCTTGGATTTTTAAAAAGAAAACATTTACTGTCCCTTGTCCTCCAGCTAGTACTATTGTCAAACCTACTTCTTATGCCTCTCCCTCCTTATAAGAACCTTGTTGGGTGTAAATGGGTGTACAAAATCAAGTACAACCTTGATGGTTCTATCGCCAGGCATAAAGTCAGGCTAGTTGTCAAAGGTTATCACTAACAACCTGGCATGGACTATGGGGAAACCTTTAGTCCAGTTATTAAGAAACCCACTATTAGAATTTTATTATCCTTCTCTGCTACTATTGGTTGGCCTTTAAGGTAACTTGATGTCAAGAATGTCTTTTTGCATGGTTCTTTAAATGAAGAGGTTTACATGTATTAGCCTTCAGTGTTTACAGATCAAAATTGTCCTTCACATGTGTGTAATTGAATAAGTCATTGTATGGTCTTAAACAAGCTCCTAGAGCTTGGTTTGAGAAATCTACCAGTCATCTCTTATCTCTTGGCTTTATTGGTTCCCAAGCTAACACATCATTCTTTGTTCATGCCTCCTCCCATTTTCTTACTTATGTTATACTCTATATTGATCATTTGGTTCATGCTTTACAATAGAACGTTGATATTTCTGACCTTGGAGAGTTAAAGTATTTCTTAGGGCTTGAGATTAGTATAACTTCTCATGGTATTTTTGTTAACCAACATAAGTATGCTGGAGAGTTACTTCTTACGGCTGGCATGCTTAATTCTAAACCTTGACAATCTCCTTGCTCCACTAAATATCATTTATCCACTCACACTGGTTCTCCATTGTCTGATATAACATTATATAGAAGTCTTGTTGGCTCTCTTCAGTATCTCACTTTCACTAGACCTGATATCAACTTTGTTGTCAATCGTGTATGTCAACTTATGCACTCACCTACTACTGCCCACTTTCCTGCTGTCAAACGGATTCTAAGGTATATTGTAGGTACTATTGATCATGGCGTGTGTTTTAAACCTGGATCTCTTCATTTACAGGCCTTCAACAATGCTGACTGGGCTAGGGATCTTGCATATTGGAGATCAACTTCAGGCTTTGTTATCTTTCTTGGCCAGAATCATGTTTCTTGGAGTGCAAAGAAGCAAGTGACTATGTCTCGATCATCTACTGAAGTAGAGTATAAAGCCTCAGCTAACACTGTTGCTGAGTTTACTTGGTTGCGACAAATTCTTCAAGATCTTCATGTGTACCAAAGTCAAGCTCCTATCATTGGCTTCCGCCAATCCTGTTTTCCATACTCACACAAAGCATGTGGAAATCGACTTTCACTTTGTGCGAGAAAGAGTGGTCAAGAAGGATTTGATTGTGAAGCATGTGTCCTCTCAACTTCTTCATTCTATCTCATTTCTCCATAGAGGCTCAAAAACCAAATGTGGTGTGTTCTTCGACTTAATGTTAAACAAGTGGGAAATATTTGACCGCTCCTTCTAGGGTGAGTACTGGAATAGAGGTGGCGTGGTGTTTTACAACTCCTACCTATTTTGTATGAGAATCGATTACCCAACCGGAATCGGCAATTTCACTATGGTATATACATTTATAGCTTAGAACATTATCAATTTCTTCCAAGACCAATTGAAGCCCTTCCGATTGATGGAGCGTTCCTTCCCTCTCTTGATAGGCCAAGTAACTACTATCCTTTGTCCTTTGTCCCAGATTAACCGTAACAAGTTGGTATTCGTCTGGGGCTGGGCAGGTGTAGATGGTAATCTACAAGCTGGAATCGAGCTTCATTTTACCAAATTCTATGTTTAACGCTTTATTGATGGCTACGGCGTGTATCATATCTCAACGTCGTATTTATCTTCTTCTCTCTACTTAACTCTGTTTACTCTCTCTTTTTACATGTGTGGTCCATTTTTCTAGTACTCTTTTAAATATGGGCTTATAATTATTGTGTTTTATTTGTTGATTGGTCTTTGTTTCTTGGCTTACCTTCGCTGTCATATTTGTACTGATAAAGAATCATAGTAATAGGGGCGGGATAACAGCCTGATGGCAGTGATCAATCAATAAATTTGTAATGATGAATATGCTTTTACCCGTTTTTTTCTTTATTTGATAATAGTTCTTTGCAACTTTGTCTCCAAGAGTTAAGATAGAGTAGCTATATGCTGGTTTGTAAACTGGTTGCTCACAATGAATATGGCTCTTCATAATCCATCGTAATTTGGAGTAGTGTTTTTATTTAGAATTTTCATATAATGATGATAGGGTAACTGAGCGAATGGGTGGAGATTCAGATCCTTCTAAAGAAGAAGAAGAAGTAGACTTAAGGTAATAGCAGTTCTCTGTCTTGTGTTTCTATCTTTTGCTTTCAAATCTTCAATTTTTATTTCAACAGCATTCCATGCATTGGTTCTTGGTTCTTGATCATTGCTTGTGCTGCTGAATTTGGTGTTGTTGATCTATTGTTATCACAAGCGCCACATGTTGCTGCATGTGATCAAAGACATAAATAGTTAGTATATGTAGTGTGGATCTTTCTCAATTCTATTGAACTGCTGTTGATATATAAATTATTATTGTATCTCATTAGTCTTTTTTCGTATAATTAATACGAAATGATGTTGTAATTGACTGTTTTGTCTATCTACATGCGTAGGGTCATTGAAGCTGCTATCAATCTCACTAATGGTAACAGTCATTCAGAAGAGAAAGAGCAAGAAGAACAAGAGGAAAAGGAAGAAATATAGTCTTTAAAATGTTGTAATTAAAGAAGTAATTTTGACGTTTATCTGTAGATCTTTTGATGAGTGAACTTTTCCTGGCAACCTCTATCGTTATTCTTTTACTCTTGAGCAATAGGGTTTGACTATGAGATCTAGATATACTATTTGTAAGGAGGAAGATGAACTTGAGCTGTCCAGGCAAATTAAAACTGCCAAATCAAATGTTTATATATAAAACTCGTCTTTACCCTAAGCAGTTCGACACAATTTGGATCAGACAATCTAAATTTGTCTAACTGTCGTTCTTGCAGTTGGTTTTCAACAGCATACAATCTCAATTCTAATTATGGATGAACTATATGAAGGAAATCATGGTTCTTCAAATTTGAAATCGATGATCACGTCTTAGTCTATTTTGTGGTCCACACACATAACTGCTACTACTAAGACATTGTTTTCTAAACTTAATTAACACTTATACACAATAATAAAGAAAGGAAGAGATATTATTAGAAAAATAAAAACTAAACTCCTTTAATCAAACATAGTGTGAATATCAATTTAGAATTCAGCATAGTCTAGGGGTGTGCAACCATCCTCAAATACTCGTCTCGTGCTGAGAAATCATCCCGAACCGAGCAGGGTAGGATGAGATTTTTACTCTTGTCCCATTCGGGATGGGACACGGGATAATTTTTTTTGCCACGACTTGTCCAGCCCGTCCCGATTTCTTTATAAATAACCAAAAAAAATTATTCTTTTAAAATTTGACCCTTCATTTTTTCAATTTTAACCCTTAATGTTTTCAACTATAACACTTAATTTTTTAACTTTTAACAGTTTAATCTTTTGAACTTTAAACCAATTTTATTTTTTAACCCTTAAATTTTTTACCCAAAATACTCGTCCCCTCCCGAACAGTGTCCTGTCCCGCTCGGTATTTTCCCTCAACACAAGCGTGACGGGATCGAAAAAATTATCCTATTCCGATCGAGATGGGACAACAAACCTACTGTCGGCAGCAGCCTGCCGCGCTCGAACAGCCACTGGGTTTCCGTGTGAACAGTGTATTTCTGCTGTTCGTCTAGTGCATTCTTCATCTTCTCGCATTCGGAATAATTATCAAAATAAAATTAGAAAAATTCCTACCCCTCAATTCGGCTTACACAAGATCTAGAAAAAATTAAAACAAAGCCTAACCCAATAATCACCATACAATTAACGATCCATTATTTTTCATACATTCAAAAACCATAACCATCCATCATCATACATGTCTCATATTATATGAATAATGTAAGAAAACTCACACAGCATTTAACATATAAATATATAAAGACCGCTCTGATACCACTTGCTGGTCATCACGGCTCGTGTGCGGCGGAAGCAAGGAGGCACGTGGCCTTTTAAAAATATTAAAATTTTAAAAAAATCAATTTTTTTAATAAAACAAAACTTGCGCAACCCCACGATAACCAAATAAAAACTTTTATTGAAAACTATTTTCAATCAGTCAGGATCCATTATATATTAAAATAAGTTAAATCTGCAACATACAATGTTAGGAATCATAAACCTCTTGTAGTCTATATCAAAAATCGATCGATCCTCCATTCTCACGAAATCGACTCAATGATCAGTAGACTCCAAGATCCACACCAATATTTTTCAAGTCAATTCTCAACGCACTAGGACGTGTGTGGACAGTAGAATATTACAAGACACTTTTAATGTCTCTAGATGTTCTCAACACATGAGATCTATAGATTTTAGTGAGACGATTCTCTAAAAGAACGTGATGATTATTGTTTTAGAGATTTGATTAACATTTAATCACAGAAGAAAATCTCTATGATATCAATCGTGTTCTCACCTTAACTCTTGATCGACGAACTGATAATCTGATCAACTGATTCTCTCCTCTTCTTTCAACAACATAGGCCATTAGAATAATATATGTATATATTCTAGATAATTGCGTATAATATTTTTAGGGATAAATTGAAATAATATTTCATTATAAAATTATCAATTGCAGTGGGCTCACTACAATTGTGCACAACTGTAGTGTCACATGGCACCATAGTAGTTCATGTCAATTTATGATACCCTATCAGTGATTGACACATGGCAATTACTAAAAATTAAATGTTTATTTTAATCAGATAATTATCTAGATATCATTTAGTTCAAAATCAACATATCTGATTATCCTTATCAACTAAATCTTATTATATAAAGTACATTTACTAATATGTCTATCCACATCAAAGATATGGATCTAGATCACACACATTCATAATACTTAGTGAACCGTACTGGCAACTATTCATTAAAGATTTCATACTTTAATATGTTGCTAACAATTTTATTCATTATATATGATCTTAATCATCTTATACTAATACAAGATCATAGTCTCATTAATAAATATGAAATTTTTAGATAATTATATAAATTATTCAACAATAATTTAATAGAACAATTATAAGAAAAATCTAATCCTCTTTAAATTTCATATCAAAATGTCAATACACATGCTTTAAGGGCATAACCTCCAACAATTTTAGTATAGGCCAGTTTAGTTTTTCCACCATATAAGTGCTAGCCACATTAGTACAACTTTCTTCATCAATAATCATACTACACACTTTATCATTAACAATGCATCTAGTATGAAAAGTATTTTCTTGTTGTACCTTCTCATCTTTTCTGGCTATGGTACTAAAAGCCCTTTTTGTCACCAAGAGTTCCCTTTCTACCGCTTCTTTAATGTGACTTGCATCCTCTAGTGGTGGCATGGACTCCTCTTCAGATTCACTTTTGATTTCCACATTCTTGCCTTACAATGATGGTATCTTCATCTTAATGCTATCCAAATTGTTATCCACCCTCTCACCAAACATATATTCTCTATTTCATGTCAGAATCCCCTATCTCCAACCCCATGGCCTAATCTTCCCATGTGAGAATATCGCTCCTTTTCATCAAAGTATTTCCCAAATTCTTCCTTATACTTAACCCAAGGTGATCATTTCTAGCTTCGATGCCCCATAGGAGCTCTAAGTTGCTCTACCTGTGTTTTGACCTGATCAGTCCTCTTATACAATCAGTCCACGCCATCTTCTAACTTCTCTTCAATTCACCCACTAGTGCCTCTATTTGTAAATTCAACATACAACCTTCTGCCATTCCTTCAATACCATTGTTATTTGATATACTTGAAAGAGAATAAGAATACGATTAGTAGAAAAAAATTAAGGACCTCATGATCTCTCCCTCACGTGTTTACTCGTGTTTTCACTCTATGTTTGTTGGCTTTTACCCTCTTATGATCTCACACACTCTTACCTTTTGCCACTCTTGGTTTTCTATTTCGATTCTTGATCAAAGTAACAAACAAATCTAGGATTGTCAAGCAGCGACCAAAAGACCTAAACAAATCAAACACTATGAGAAGCTAAGGAAAGGAAACAAAAAAATGATAAAATTTGTAAATAAAAGAGGATCAACTTATACTATCTTTCTTTTCTATAGAAGATAAGATAGGATAAGATAAGGTAAGATAAGGATAAGATAAGAAAATATGAGATAAGAAAAGATATGATAAGATAAGACAATGATAAGATATGATAAGATGAGATAAGAAAAGATAAGATACGATAAGTTATAACAAGATGATCGATGATATGATAAGATGAGATAAAATATGATATGTAAATATATGATGAGATCAGATAATATGATGAGATGATGAGATGATAAGATGATAGAATTCTATCTTTAATTTAAAGTCAAATTCATATTTGTAAATATAGAGATGATATGTGTGTAGGAGGATTAGAGTGATGTGTGATTTGAGTGACCTAATCTACGACAAGTAAGCATGGGAACGTGGGAGTTGGTGGTCGAAGGGTGAAGGAAAAGTAACCTTAGGCAACCACCGGAAGGTAACAAATACTTTTAAAACTAGGTATGTGAAAATTTCAAGGAGAGAAAATGTCATTTTTTGTCTCAATCTTCTTCATCATCATCCTGCAAGTGACTCCTAGTGCAAGCTTTCAAAAAATTTCAGCAATGAGTTACGCTTCTCAGGTATAGTAATGCTTGTTGTTACTAATAGAGAGATTTTCTTCTATGGCCATGCAACTGATAAGTACAAGTCAGATACCCAATGTTGCATGTTCTTCGACTAGAAGTTAAACAAGTGGGAAATCTTTGACAAATCCTTCCAAGGCGACTGGCAGCCATTGGGCGTGGTACTTTACGACTCCTATATGTTTTTCTATGGATATATGTTGCCCAACCCAACGTTTGAGCATGTTATATATGTTTATTGCTTAAGAAACTGTTGATTGATTCCCAACCCAATTGACGCCTTCCAGTGTGATGGAACATTCCTTCCTGCTCCTGGTTGGCCTGGTGACTAGACATTCTTGTCCAAAGTTAATGGCAATAAGTTGGTTTTCGTTTGGGGCAGGGCACGTAGATGGTAAACTAACAGGATTGGAGCTTCATTTCATCAAATTTTGCGTCTGTCTCAGATATGATAAACATTCAAATGAACATGTCTTCCACATAGTGGTGGTGTCTTATGGGTGCTATTTTCTTGATGGCTTCAGCCTACAACATATATCGACGTCGTATATGCGTCATATTCGTTAATTGGTCTTTGTTTATAGGGTATTCGAGTAGATACAAGAAGGTGAAGAAGAAGAAGACTTAATGTAATACTAGCAGTTTCATGTTTTATGTTTCTAGTATGATGCTTTCATTCCTGCATTGGTAAACTAAATTCAATGGCATTCTCTTCCTTGATTCTTGGTTTCTTGATCATTGGTTATGCTACTGAATCTGGTGATATCATTTATTTTTGTAACAAACAAATACAACATATTTCTAGTATCATAAACACATAATTAATTATGATCTTTGAGATGACCACTTTAAGTGTCTACATGCCAAGGGTCGTTGACACTACTATGGAAGTCACTAATGGTAAGAGTCATTCAGATGAGAAGAAAAGGAAGAAAAAGAAGAAAGAAGCACCCAAGATACTCAAGGAGGTGCTATGGATTAATCGAAAACTAATATGAAGATCGGAGTCATTCAGAGGAGAAGAAAATGAAGAAGAAGAGCAAAAGGAGCACCTAAATATTTAATGTCGTGTTTTTCTGTCCATTTTTGTTATCGTGCTTCGGTTGTTTGCCCTTTTGTAGTTTTATATTGAGGAAATCCTATGTATGGTGATCTATAAATTGAGGAAGAGACATCCAACTCTAAAAGACAAGGACTTAGAATCACAAATGTCACCTCAAAAGGATTCTTACAGTATAACTGATCAATGAATCATTATAACTTATAAGGAAAGTTTGTGGTGCCTTGAAGGAGTCTCACCATTTTTGTAACTTAACTAATGTTTAAGGATCATCACCACCTCTATTTTTTCATTTGTTTAAGTGTGAAAACCATTTGAATATTGAAGCCATGCATAATGTGTTCTAAAAACTATGAATGTAGAATATTTTTTAGATGCAACGTTCGTTGGTAGACCGTGCAAACAACTCACTTAGAAACTAGTCTACTAAACACATACTCTAAAATGATCTGTGCACGGTATGTTTTGTCATACATGTTCAAAATAATGAATGTTTTAGCTAGAGATGATAATGGGTGAGTTAAGGTAGGGTATAGATATATCCATTAAATACCTATCTTAAATCATTACTGCTCATACTCATGTTAAAAAATTGGTGGGTATACTCATTAAATACACATTAAGACATGGTTACCCTAATGGGTACTTGTATATTGATGACTAACACTAGATTAATATATTATGTACAGATTACAAAATGTTAATTTTTTAAAATTTCCCCCAACGTGAGTATACTCGGTTGAGGTGTATATGCCCATAATCACTAGGATGCACACGGGACGAGATGAGACGGGTTTTGAGATTTTTAGTCTTGTCCCATGTTGAGGACAAAACCGTGCAGGATGGGACATGGGTCGGGAATGGTCAGGAGGGTCGGGGATATGTGTTGGTGGACACAGAGTCGGGGAGTCGGGTCTGGGAACACGGGTTTGGTCGGGCCTGGGAGTCGAGCGGAGGACTGGGTCAGGGAGTTGGTTTGAGGAAACTGGTCAGGTCTGACCGCATAGGTTCAGAGTTTAAGGGTTAAAACTAAAAACATTAAGGGTCAAATTTAAACAAATATAAAACTTAGGCTATTTATAAAGAAATCGGAATGGGAGAAGTCAGAACAAAAATTTTTGTTCCGTGTCCCGTCACATCCCGAACGGGTCAAAAAAATTGTCACATCTCGCCAAAGGTAAAATTTTTATCTCGTCCCTCTCGATCCGGGATGATTTATCATGACGTGACGAGTATTTTGGAACGGCTACACACCTCTAATAATCACCAAGTCAAAAGGAGCTGTGACTCGGAAAGAGGTTAGAGAGATGGAGACTGAGGAAAGAGATGAAGTTAAGGATATATATTGGAAGGGGAATATTAGTAGAAGATGGAGGAAAACAAAGTTTAATTGGTACTCAATGGGTATTGGGTATTACTCATACCCTACACATTTATAATGGGTAAAAAAAGAATCCAGCCAATAAATACACATACCCACTTATAATATTTTAAACTCACTCATTAAGTCAAATATCCGCGAGTATTTTCACTCGCATGTATTTGTTGAGAACTGAAAAGAGCTTCGAGAGATAGGAGAAAGAGAAGGAAGAAGTAGAGAGTGGAAAGAGATATTTTCCAAAGAGTACATCAAGAGCTTTCATTAGTTGACAGAAAAGAAGAACTAGAACAGTTCTTATACAGAACACAAAGTTAGCAGATAAGTTAGAAGCAAGACTAAAAATTAACTACCTTCAAACTAACCCTAAAACCAATATTAATAATATCTACTAACTGCCCCTCCCAAACGAATGTTGTATGTAAAGACAGCATAAGTTTGGTTTTAAGGGAGTTGAAAGCAGCACAAGAAAGAGTTTTGGTGAAGATATCTGCAAATTGGTCTTTGGAACTGATATAGTTGACTATGAGTTCTTTTCTTGCAACCTTTTCTCTAATGAAATAAAAATCTATCTCAATGTGTTTTTTTGTTACATGAAAAACTGGATTGGAAGCTAGGGAAATGGCTAAAATACTATCAACACAATTGAGGAGGTTGTTGGAAAGGAATGTGTAAATCTTTTAGAATCTGTTGTATCCAAGAGATTTCAGCAGTTGTTGTTGCTAAACTCCTATACTCAACTTCATTTGATGATCTAGAAACTGTTGATTGCTTCTTTGAAAACCAAGATATAGGACATTTGCCAAGGAAAACAACAAAACCAGAAGTTGATCTTCTGTCAATGGAGTTCCCAGCCCAATCTGAGATAGTGTAGGCATTGAGAGATATGTTTCCTTTCTGAAATTTTATGCCTAGATCAGAGGTTCCTTTTAAGTGTCTCAATATTCTTTTAACAGCTGCCAAATGAACTGATGGAGGTCTATGCATAAACTGACAGACTTTGTTGACAGAGAATGTGATATCAGGTCTTGAAAATGTTAAATATTGCAGGCCTCATACTAAAACTCTTTAACTTGTTGGGTCTGGAAGAAATGGAGCAGTACCGTCATGAAGGTTAACTTTGAGTGACATTGGTGTGTTGCAAGTTTTGTATGAATTAGCCCAGCCTTTTCCAATAAGTCTAAAATATATCTCTTCTAATAAATAAAAATACTAGAATTAATTTGTTGAACTTATAAGCCAAGGAAAATTGCAAAGAACTGATTAAAGGCAGAATCCATTTTATGTATAAGATCATTAATTAACAAAGGGTTAGAACCAGTGATTCTCTTAATAGTATTCTCTTAACAGCTGCCAAATGAATTAATGTAGGTATGTGCATAAACTGGAAGACTTTGTTGACAGAGAATGTGATATCAGGTCTTGAAAATGTTAAATACTGCAGGCCTCATACTAAAACTCTTTAACTTGTTTGGTTTGGAAGAAATGGAGCATTACTGTCATAACGGGAAAATTTGAAAATGTTAAATACTGCAAGCCTTGAAAATGTTTTCACCAGCAACCAGGTATTGATTATAAACCCTTGAGGTTGGCTCATAAAAACTTCCTTTTGTAATGTCCCATGAAGAAAGGCGTTTTTAATATCTAGGTGATGTAGAGGCCAAGAACACTGAGCAGCAAGGACCGTATAGAGACTTATGTAATTTACAAACATGATTTGCATAAGAAGGATCTACAAACCCTTGAGGTTGGCTCATAAAAACTGCCACTTCTAATGTCCCATGAAGAAAGGCATTTTTAATATATAGGTGATGTAGAGGCCAAGAAAACTGAGTAGCAAGGGCCAAAACAATTCTAACAGTAGTAGATTTAACAACGGTTGCTGGTGAAAATCAACACCTAGTTGCTGGTGAAAATCTTTAGCAACTAACCTTGCTTTGTACCTTGCAACACTCCCATTTGGATTATGTTTTATCATGTATACCCACTTACATCCAACTAGGTTAGTGTTAGGAGGTAGAGGAGTTAGGTTCCAGGTACCTTGTCTTTGAAGATTATTGAACTCCTCTCCCATTGCAGCTAGGGGTATTCAAAACCGAACCAAACCGAAAATGATCGGTTCTTTATGTATGTTCGGTTAGGTTCAGAATTTAGTGATTTTCGAATCGAACGTAAACTTTAAATTGATATATTTTTTTATTTTTTATATATAATTTCTTATAAAATCGAACTGAACCGAAGTAAACTTTTAATTTAATATTTGTTTTTCAATAATATCATTAAAAATTTATTTTTAATTAATAATATTGATCGGAATAACTGAACCGAAACTCACGGTTTGGTTCGGTTCTTTTAGTATTCACGGTTTGATTTTATCGTCGAACTGAAGTTTCAGTTCGGTTCGGTTTTTCGTCAAAAAATTGACCGAACCGAACCGTGAACACCTCTAATTGTAGCTCTCCATTTTTCTGACTTTGAACCTGCAGTATAAGAGGTAGGTTCTGTTTCTAAAGTTTCTAGTTGAATTGGTAAAGAGCTTGCTAAGTATATTGTCTTTTTTGTAATGCCTGACTTGGATCTTGTTTGCATAGTATGTTTATTACCTTGAATGTTAGTTGAACTAGTAGAAACAGAAGTAGGTAAAGGTACAAATTGAGTTGGAAAGTGTTCATTAATGGTGCTATACAGATTCAATGTTAGGCAAGTTTATTGTTATAGAAGATATCGGTATTATGTTATCATGAGATATAGAATTGGTATTTTGAACATTTCTATCAGTAATGACAGGTTCATATTATTATGTACTAGCAGTACGATTTGTAGAATTACAATTAGAGATTTGCATAGTATAAGATAAGTCAGAAAAATGCAAAGTAGGATTGAATGGTGAAGATAAGAAAGTATTAGTACCAGCATGATTGGTTGGAGATGTAACAGAACCTTTTTTAGCCAAAGGGAAGTTTACCTCATCAAAGATTACATGTCTACTTACAGGTAACTTATTTGAGAGAGGATTATAACATATATAGCCTTTAGAGTGCATACTATAACCCAAGAATATGTGTTATGAGGACTTAGCTTCCAATTTATGAGAATTATAACGTTTTAAAAGGAGATAACATGCGCAGCCAAACACTTTTAAGGAAGAATAGTCATGAAGTTTGCCAAACAACATCTCATAAGGACATTTATTGTTCAATGTAACAGTAGGTAACCTATTTATTAAAAATAATGATGTATAGAAAGCAAAATACCAGAAGTGCAGAGGGACAGATGCGGTGAGCATCATGCTGATTGCAGTCTCAATGATGTGCATGTGCTTTCTCTCAACCACACCATTTTTTTCAAGAGTATAAGCACGGGATAATTGATGTTGAATACCAGTAGAAGCAAGAAAATGATCAATAATTTTGTTATAAAACTCACCTCTTCCATCTGTTCTAAATATCTTCATTTGTGCTGATAACAAATTTTGAACAAAAAGAAGAAAATCCTTAAAAATAATAGTAACTTTAGACTTTTGACACAAAGGAAATATCCAAGTATATTTTATAGTATTATCAATAAAAGAAACATAGTATCTATATCCTTCAAAAGATAAAATGGGTGTTGGACCCTATACATCAATACGAATAAGTTCTAGTGGTGAATGTGTTACAGTTGTGGACATAGTGAAAGGAATTTTGTGCATCTTTCCTTGGATACAATAAGAACACATACAAGATTTTTTAGAAGTAAAATTGATACTGGCATTGTGCAATATATGTAAGAGAATAGAGTTAGTGGGATGCCCTAATTTATTATGCCAAAGAGTACTTGAAACTTTTGCTTCCAAGAAATGCAACACTTAGTCTTTTCAAATTTGAGAGAGCTTCTTTGTCATTAGAGCTAATGGGATAAAGGTCATTCCTACTAGGTCCTATGTAAAGGATCTTCCTCGTGGATTTGTCTTGGATGAAGAACATGCCAGCATCAAAAGTGAAAGAACAGTGATTATCAACACAGAATTTATGAACATAAAGAAGATTTGCAATTATCTTAGGCATACAAAGAATATCATTTAGTGTGAAAAGATGAGTATCAGTAGGAAGAAAGCTTGAACCTGAGTGTGTTATGTAAAGTGGTTGACCATTCCCAATGGTCACTGAATCTTCACCATTATATGCATGAGAAGTAGTCAAATCAGACAGTTTAAAAGTTAGGTGTGAATTACACCCAATGTCAGATATCCAAGAGAAATTCTTTGAGACCTCAATAGGTTGATGTAGCAGCAAGTTTAGTAGGTGGTTGATGTAGCAGCAAGTTTAGTAGGTGGTTGTCTACCTTGATAAAAGCAATTCATTCTATGGAAACAGTCAATAGCTGTGTGACCCATTTTGTGACAGATTTGACATTGAGGTCGTGTATTAGTAGAAGAAAAGTTTGAGTTTTAAGAAGAAAAAGGTGCATAAGCAGTGTTAGGTAAAGGAAGCAAACCAGAATTGAAGTTATGTTCTCCTCTATTACCAGAATTTCTCCCAAAGCCAAAGTTATCTCCTCCTCTTGATAGATTGAATCTGTTACCACGACCTCTATTTTGGTTGCCATGAAAATTGGTTGCTGCTATAAGAGCCATGCTATGAACTTGAGCCTCATGCTTCTTTGTCTGATCTACTAAGGATTTCTCCTCTACTTTAAGAAAAACATGAAGTTCTTCTAAAAGGAGAGGTTTGGATCTTGTACGAATAGATATTTTGAAAGCCCCATATTCTAGAGAAAGGCCATTGAGGGTGTACAGAAGGATGTCTTCATCTTCAATGAAGACTGTACAACAGCAAGTTTATCCCTGGATTCTTTAATTCGTTGCACATAATCATCCATTGATTCATTTCCTTTCTTTATAACACAATGAAGTTCAGATTTGAGATTGAGGATATTCGAACAAGAGAGAGATGAGTACCTCATTTCAATAGAGGACCATGTTTCTTGGCTCATCTTACAGCCAACAACACAGGATAGAGTAGATTGAGATAAAGTTGAGTTGATAAGGGTCATTAACACCTGATCTTAGGTGATCCAAGAAGTATACTTTGGTTCGACTTTTGTTGTAGGAACCCATTTGTCATCTTCAAGAAATTGTGCAGGCCATGAATGAGTGTCATCAACAAATTCAAAGAGAGAATGAGCTTTCAAGATTGCAGCCACATGATATTTTCAAAGGACAAAATTGGATGAATCTAATCTAATGGAAATTAGATTACAAATATTTGTTAGTAGAAAAATTGTAGAAGGAGGATTTTCCATGGACGTTTGTGGAAGATACCATGAGAACTGAAAAGAGCTTCGAGCGACAGTAGAAAGAGAAAGAACAAGTAGAGAATGGAAAGAGATATTTTTCAAAGAGTACATGAAAAGCTTCCATTAGTTGACAAAAAAGAAGAACTAGAACAATTCTTATACAGTACACAAAGTTAGTAATTTAGTTAGAAGAAAGACTAAAAAAGTAACTACCTTCAAACTAACCCTAAAAACAATACTAATAATATCTACTAACATTTTTGTCATCCCTAGCTTTAGCATATTTTTTAGGCATTAATTGTGATAATATATTTTAAGAATAGATGAATTCATATTCATCTTGAGATATTTCTTTTTATCGGTTGGCATTAATCTTAATGACTTTAACTTCAAGTAGTAATTTGAACAAGTCTTATGGAGGATGTAAGTATTTTTGTAGCCAAAAAGATATTACAAGGCTATAAGCTAATTATAGATTGAAGTCCTTTTTGTGATATACTTGAAAGAAGGTACTTGGTTTGATACTGATATATCGTAACTGTTCAAGTTATAAGATGAAAAAAATGCAGCAAGTTAAGTTACTTAAGGATTGTATATTCTAGGTTTGATAGGATGATCTGGATCTTCTACCATTGATATCCCAATCGAACGGGTCAGAATGTTTCTAACAATGAAGAACAACTGTTGAATTAGTTACTGAAAAAGGATGAAGAATTTGAAGACTGCTATTCATTGAGTTAGTAAGTCTCAAAATCAACTTTTGATGCTATAACTAAGCTTAGCAAAAATCAAAGCAAGATCTTTGGTTACCTAAATATGTTGTTTATTGGTTTTTTGAAGTATAATGTGACTAACAATTTTGTTGTTATCAAAATGTTAACGTGTTAGAAGAAGTTTATAAATTATTTACCTAATTGTCATGTCAACACTAGTTAAGCATTTTTCAAACAATTATGTGATAATTTCATTCTTATGTTTTTTTATTAATTGTTTTTTGTTGTAAAATATATTGTTAAGATTCCCATTACAAACATGTTAACACTTAATCAAGATCCATGTAAAGGGTTTTTTCGGTATGGAGAACCATCTACGAATAAATAATAAAGATCATAATTTGAAAAGAGAGAGAGAATAATGACACCATCATTTACGTGAAAAACTCTTAAAAGGGAGAAAAACCACTGGAAGATCGTTTATATTCACTTATGTAAAGGATTTTACATAATTGTTAATAAAAGAAGATATGAATGGCAGTGCCTTTAGTTGAGATTTGCTTAGATCCTCTCTTTTTTCTTTTTACATGAGCATGTACTTATCGGCCTTACAATAATAATAAGAGTAATAAAAAAAGGATGATCACACTCTCTATGCTTTTGAGTGAGGGGAATGCTTTCAGGCGTGGGCTCATTTACTCTGCTCATTTCTTTCAGTTTTTTTGTCCTCAGCAACTCAATCCGTCATAACCACTTGGTGGTTCCTTATGGTTCTGACCAATTAATCACAATCACTTGACTATCAGTCTGAACCCTCCTTTCCGTTCTAACGTTCTGTCCTATTGAGGAGGTAATGATTCCCCGTTCTTGAGATATCGGTTCCCATTCTAGAAGCGATGATCTCCCGTTCTCGAAATGTCAGTTCACGTTCTGTTGTTTTTTCCCATTCTGGGAGTGATGGTCCCCCGTTCTGGAAGCGATAGTTCCCCGTTCTTGAAGCGATGGTCACCCGTTCCAGAAGTGATTGTCCCTCATTCCAGAAGTGATAGACACCCATTTCAGAAGCGATAGTCATCCCGTTCTAGAAGTGATTGTCCCCCGTTTCAGAAGCGATAGTTCCCCGCTTCAGCATTCTTCCTCGTTCTAACAAGGTCTCCCGTTTTAGCGTTCTTTCAGTACACGTGTCTTGGGTGACTTTTTTCCTGTTCATTTTCCCCACATTACACTCAATAAATTTCATTTATCGAGGTGTAATGGTTTGTATTTTCTTTTTCTTTTCTCAACTTCTTTTCTTTTTGTTCTGAAGAGTTTCCCGTTCTTAAGGCATTTCCTTTTCCATTCTCCAAGCTTTCCCATTTTGAAGATGTTTCCTTTCCCATTCTTCAGACTTTCCCGTTCTAAAAACATTTCCTTTCTCTAGAATTTTCCGTTTTGAAGACATTTCTTTTTTCGTTCTAAATACATTCCTTTCTCCTTATGAGAACGGCATACGTAGACGCTCCCAAGGACATAGGCTCCTTTACTGGAACCATAGACCCATTTTGATTTCCTTTTGAGAGTAAGACTTATGAATTGCCCCTCCCAAGAACTCACGCCTTTAGTTCCTTCTGAAAGTAGGACTTATGAACTGCCCCTTCCAAAAACTTACTCTTTTAGTTCCTTCTGAGAATAGGACTATGAATTTCCCCTTCCAAGAACTTACGCCCTTAGTTCCTTCTGAAAATAGGACTTATGAACTACCACTCCCAAGGACTCATGCTCTTAGTTCCTTCTGAGAGTAGGACTTATGGATTGCCCCTTCCAAGGACTTACGCCCTTAGTTCCTTCTGAGAGTAGGACTTATGAATTGCCCCTCCCAAGAACTTATGCCCTTAGTTCTTTCTGAGAGTAGGACTTATGAATTGCCCCTCTCAAGGACTTATACCTTTAGTTCCTTCCTAAAATAGGACTTATGAATTTCATCCCAATGACTTATGCCCTTAGTTCCTTCTGAGAGTAGGACTTATGAACTGCCCCTCCACAGGACTTACGCCTTTAGTTCCTTCTGAGAGTAGGACTTATGAATTACCCCTCCCAAGGACTTGTGCCATTAGTTCCTTCTAAGAGTAGGACTTATGAATTACCCATCTCAATAACTTACTCCCTTAGTTCCATTGTCTAAGAAGAGAGAGAGTTGATAGCTTGCACGTTATCATACCATGAGTTTTGATTGAGAGCTCCAAATCAAATTCCGTGAGATTCTTTAATAAGTAGACTTATATATCTTCCTAATGATATAAAATTCGCCATATAGTTGGCTTCTAATAAATACAATTTAATTTTTTAAGTTGATCATTCTACATAATCTTCTTTTCTGAGAAGTCTTCATGAAAATTCTCATAACCTTTTTTTCAAGAGCTCCAAATCAAGTTCAGAGACGGGAGACACTGAGAGTAGGACTTATGAATTTCCCCTCCCAAGGACTTACGTCCTTAGATCCTTCTTAGAGTAAGACTTATGAATTGCCCCTTCCAAGAACTTATGCCTTTAGTTCCTTCTGAGAGTATGACTTATGAATTTCTCCTCTCAAGGACTTACGCCATTAGTTCTTTCTGAGAGTAGGACTTATGAATTACCCATCCCAATGACTTAAGCTTTAAGTTCATTCTGAGAGTAGGACTTATGAATTGGCCCTCTCAAGGACTTACGTCTTTAGTTCCTTCTGAGAGTAGGACTTATGAATTACCCATTCCTAAGGACTTATGCTCTTAGTTCCTTCTGAGAGTAGGACTTATGAATTACCCCTACCAATGACTTACGCCCTTAGTTTCATTGTCGAAGAAGAGAGAGAGTTGATAGCCTGCACGTTATCATACCATGAGTTTTGATTGATAGCTCCAAATCAAATTCTGTGAGATTCTTTAATAAGTAGACTTATGTATCTTCATGATGATATAAAAATTTTCGTATAGTTGGCTTTCAATAAATAAGTTTAATTTCTAAAGTTGATCGTTCTACATAATCTGATTTTCTGAGCAATCTTCATGAAAATTGTCATAACTTTTTTTTTCAAGAGCTCCAAATCAAGTTCAGAGAAGGGAGACACTAGAGGAGTAGACCCAGTAGGCGAAGCCGGAGTCAAATCAAACTGTAATCCGGGGGTTTTTCTATCATGATACTCCGAGTAACCTTCACCATATCCTTTGGTGAGTCATCATCGTATGATCTCACACTCCCGCCATCTAATTCCTTGTCGGAGCTTGGTTGGGGAGAGAAGGTTGGGTGCTTGCGAAGCTTGCCAAGGCCATTGTCTTGCTGAGGACATGTAACTGTGTCATCCCAGAGCAGGTCAAGTAAGTTCATGGTGGACATTAGCAGAGTAAGGAAGTGTAATTTTAATGGTCCTTCAGACAAGAAGTTCAGCAGGGTCGTCGGAAAATGAAGTGTTGAAGTTGCGGTCTTCCTTTACTTTGCCTTTTCTTTACTGAGCTTTTCTTTTCTGACTTTCTTTACTCAGCTCTTCTTTTCTAAATAGCTGAAGCTTCTGATCTGAACTTCAACTTTTCTGTTCTGAACTTCTAACTTCAACTTTTCTGAAGCTCTGACTTCAACTATTCTGAAGCTTTTTTTAATTTTATGAGTTTTCTGAGCCCTTCTGATTCGAGCTTTCTTTTCTTATCCGCTCTGATTTTTTTAACTCATCCTTCCTTCGACTGGATTTCTTTTTTATCTCCTTCCTGTCTTTTTTTTCTTTATTTTAGAAGTTGATAATGATGTAAAAGAAATAAGCCAATCGAATATGCAAGGAACAAGTTTACCATTTTCTGTTCCGTTTCCAGTTTTATACTTGTTGTTGTTCTCATCTCTTCTTCCAACATGTTTATGTTTATGTTCCCACTTTCGTTGTTGAGGGGGGGAGCCTTTGATTTTGTTTTTGGCATTTTGGGAGGGATTTCTTCGAGTTTTTCTCTCGCTCTCAACGAGAGCACCAAATGTAAAGGGTTTTTTTAACAAATAATAAATATCATAATTTGAAGATAGAATAAAGACACCATCATTTACGTGAAAAACTCTTAAAGGGAAGAAAAACCACGAGAAGATCATTGATATTCACTTATATAAAGGATTTTACATAATTGTTGATGAGAGAAGATAGGAAGGGCAATACTTTTAGTTGAGGTTTGTTTAGGTCTTCTCCTTTTTTTTACATGAGCATGTACTAATAGGCCTTACAGTAATAAGAATAATAAAAAGGGGATGATCACATCCCTTATGCTTTTGGTAGATGGGATTGCTTTCAGGCGTGAACTCATTTACTCTGCTCATTCATTTCAGTTGTTTTGTCCTCAGCAACTCAATCAGTCATAGTCACTTGGTGGTTCCTTGTGGTTCGGGTCAATCAATCACAACCACTTGACTGTCAGTCTGAACCCTCATTTTCGTCCTGATGTTCTATCATGTCAAGGAGGTAATGATTTCTCGTTCTCGAGATATCGGTTCCCGTTCTAGAAGCGATGATCTCTCATTCTCGAGATGTCAGTTCCCGTTCTGGGAGTGATGGTCCCCCGTTCTGGAAGTAATAATTTCCCGTTCCAGAAGCGATGGTCACCCGTTACAGAAGCGATTGTCCCCCGTTACAGAAGCGATTGTCCCCCGTTCCAGAAGCGATAGACACTCGTTCCATAAGTGATAGTCATCACATTCCAGAAGTGATTGTCCCCCATTCCAGAAGCGATAGTTCCCCGCTTCAGCTTTCGTTCTCGTTCTGACAAGATCTCCCGTTTCAGCGTTCTTTTTGTACTCATGTTTTGAGTGATTTTTTTCCTGTTCAATCTCTATTGTCGATCTTTTTTGTATATTAGATACGTTGAACTCTAAATGTATTATAAATATGCTGTTAATAAGTATTACAAATTGATATTTAAACTATACATTTTTTGTTGCTAATAAAAGAAAATCTGTAAACCTAAGAATTATTATCCATTTACATATTGTTAATTCATTCTAGATCTGTTAACATATTCAGTATTATGAGAGAGAAATCGTTAACATTTAATCTCATTTCCGACCTCGTATCTCGTTTTTATGCTCACCATGTCAGAAAATGTGAGTAAATGTTAAAATGATTTTAAATTTCAACGAATATAATATTAACATATTAATCAATATACAAACCAAAAATTGATAAATTATTAATAAATTATATAAATCTATAAGATTATCAATTATGTTAACGTTAGGATAATATATGTAAACTATAATTTAATTTGTATGATATTAACATTTAATATATAGTACTTTGTCAAAAAAAAAAGCATTTACAAGAAACAGTGAGCTTTGTTGAAGGCTTTGTTTCATTGCTTGCATACTCGGGTTAAAAGTTTGAAAACCCTGTTGCATCTCTTCATACATCTTGCTAATACTATCATGAACGGCCTGAGAATTTTCATTCATTACCGCCGCTTGCTATTGAAATTTATCATTCAAATTCTAAGCTTAGAATCTCGTAGTGGACATAACAATCCTAACACTTATTCCATCGGATGTGACCAAAAATGTGTTTGGCTTAAAAATCTCAACCAATGTGTCGTGCTAAAAATCACATGGCTTGCGTATAACGATCTGAACCAAATCTGCGTCTCTGTCGAGTTAATGCATGAACATGCCAAAATTCGGGTAAATAAACTAAATTTAAAAATATATCAAAAATTATCTAACTTCCAATCAAGAAAAAATGATTGTGAGGGGTAGAGAATTAATCTCATCTAGGATTCTACACTACTGGTAAAACTAAGAATTTAGATGATTAAAGTATGTGCAATGAAGCTATTAAAGAGAAATCTATCATATTTATTGAAATATTTGAAAAAATAAAAGGATAAGGCTAGTGATCAAATTTAATTTACTGGATGATAAGAGAAAAAGACTTAAATTTAAAAGTAAAGTAAGGGAAACAGTCAAAATTGATTGTAAAAAACTAAATGTAAATTGATTGTAAAAATAAAAGGATAAGACTATTTGTTGAAAAATGATTAATTAGTTGATTGATTGAGGCTTCTTACTTATGTCCCCTTGATTTCTTTTTATATGCATAGAGTATTTATACAAGTAGGCTTTTCTTGGTTTGATGATAATTTGATATCATTATCTATATCAATTTAATTTGAAATTCACTTTTTGAAACAAGATCTTATCCCTTCAAAATTAAATTCTTAGGTGCTTTGAATATTTAAGTACTCTGACACATCATTTACTTTGTTTAAAAGACACACACAATTCTTTTAGTTTGAAAAATGACTCAAATTTTTCTTAACGTTTACTTTTGGTGCTAAAATATACGAAAACCATTATATCACATACAAACGGCATTAAATTTTCATATGATACTGAAATTACCCTTACTCTTCCTAAATCTCAAAATTTAAAATGATTTTTTTTACTCTGACACCCTCTGTAGTTTGATCAAAAGACACGAACATCCCCTTATAATTTGAAAAAAGATAAATATGTTCATTTGGTTATACATGTGTTGATTTTAAGGTGAAACTATCAAAACACTCTTGATCGATCAAACTTATGACTTACGCTCAACATTTGACCCAGCATATTACTCGGACCCGAGCAAATGACCAAAATTAAAAAGACTAAATGCATCACGATTATTCAATTTTGATCAATCCCTCTAGACTCAATTTTTTGGTGGATTAAGAATGTAAACATTCCCAATAGTTTGCTTTGGGCCAAAGTTAAAAATATATTTGGTTGTAGATTAAAAAGAAGAAAAAAGTACGAGACACTCTCTGTAATTTACTTAAAAAACGCATACCCCTTTTAGTTTAAAAATGACTCAAATCTCCCTTAATGTTTGCTTTCGATGATGGAAAAACCTAAAGTTTGATCGAGAGTATTTTGGTCATTTCATCCTAAACCAACACATTTGTAAGACTGAACATATTTATTTATTTTTCAAATTAGAAGGTGTGTCTGTGTCTTTTAAGCAATTCCATTTTTTCCATATATTCAATCACCTTTGCTCTAAGTTTAACAATCTTCGTTTTTCTTGTTCCTAAGGACCATAATGCTCTAGATGGTAATTATCGTGTTTAGTTTTATGCTATACTCGAGTGAGTATCAATGTTGCATTGTTTCTTTCTCCATAAGCAGTGATGTTTAGTAGATCTGAACTGTTAATTTAATTATACGTGACTCGAATTTGCTATTACATGTTATCAACTTGTCAATTGTGTTTTAATATGATTAAATCTAGACTCTTCAATAAAAGATCAAGATCAACATAGTTTTGAGAGGAGAAACCTTGACCACTGTATCAACGCTCGATACAAGGGGAGGCAATTCTGTTATGATGGAAAATTTCAATGTTATTGACTTTGTTATTGACTTTTCGGAGAAATAGGACATCTAAAATAACATTTTATGATTTTTTTTTTATTTCTAATCTATAATCAGCACTTAATGATGCTAAGCAATATTTTTCATGGCTAATCTGCGTGCAGGTGCAGGACAATAAGTTAGCTCATTAATAAGATTTTCACTCTTAGAAATTAATGTTGAACTGACAATGTTAAGATTACTTTTTCGCAGTTAAAAGCTATTGGCAAATTATTTTTTTGGAAAGGATTAGAAATAGAATCCGTTAGACTCTAGGAGGGTTGTTTTTGTTTTCGGTCTGTCTGATCTCTAGATCGATCTGATTGACCAGAAACTTTAGCCTTCAAGTCCTGAAACCTGATCATATTTGGTCAGGATCATGCTTATTCTTTCGGTCTCGGTTGCTGCAGATTCTGGTCAGATCGCTCTCAGACGGGCGCACATCTTTCGAGTAAAAAGGAATTAGGATTTACAGCCGAACGGAAACATCTTCGAATAAGAGCCATTCCGATCCAGACAGGCTTTCATATTTCACAAAAAAAAAGAGATTTTTGACATTATAAACATCGATATTTCACGCCTCCAATCAGACAAACAAACACAAATTTAAGAAGATAAAAAAAATAAAAACACATCCCTCAATTCATTCAAACACAAAAAATCAAAGTGGGAAGTGAAAAATTAAATTTTAAGCTGATTTACTAATGCTACTCTTAGACGCGCTACAAGTTAATTATCACCTTATCCTTGAATTAATAAACTGAAAGAAGTTGGTGCATTGTTTTGGGTGAAATAGATTTACTTGGTTTGTTACTTGTACAACGATGTTTCGTAGGAACAGTAATCCACAGAGTAAACAAAATTAAATAAAAAATGAGGAAAATTGATTGTATGCAATGAAACTTTAGAAAAGTACTCTTGGATGTCGTTTCCTGTAATAAATTCCTATATCAGATATTGATATTATAAACACTCCAAAAGACTCTTACCTTCACAACTCTCAATTTCCAGTAATAAATTCAACGAATTTCCTGCAAGTGCCATCCACCAAAACCCACTAGTCTCTCTTTATATCCCCCATCTTTGCACCAATTACCTTCCCATACACCTCTCATTTCCCATAACCCCTCTTTATTTTTCATGTTGGAATAAAATGACGAGGAAGCGAGTAAAATTCAGTGCAGGAGGGTACTCTGGTTCGAAAGAGGAGACGTGAGAGATGATAAATTTAGTACATGTGATAGTCCTTTTGCTACATATGTTAATGAAATATGATAAAATACGATCTCTAAAATTCATTGAGCTGAATATATTTCACCTCACGGATATTGAAGATTTAATTTAGCTAAGCTCTGCCTTCAACACAAATTCACAAAATTTTGAAGAAGTTGGTTCATAACTAACTACCTTTGAAGAATTCATTTCGTCTAATCAATAATAGCACAAAAGAAATCGAACTCCAAACATAAATAAATGACTAATGAAAGTTATCAGAGATAAGTCCATCAAAATCACCGGGCAGTCTGGATCTGAGCATGTTCTAGTAGCTGACTGACTAATTTGTAAGTTCGGCCAGACAACGCCTTGGTATGGTCGATTAGCTGTTCATAACTGGATTCGAGTACAAATTAATTAGAACATAAACATGATGAGTTAGACAAAGCAACTGAAGAAAGAAAGTGAGCTACTTCAATTATTTATATTGAGGACGAACATCATTCTTTTTATAAGAGATAGGAAGGACAAACATTCACATCCAAACATGGCATCTCTGCTTTTTGTGACTTACACGTTGGGGTAGTTCGGTGCCATGATAACGGTTCCTGACTCTGAATCAATCTTGGCATCTAGCTTTGAGCTCCGGATAAGATTGACTATCCATCTCTCAGCCTCCTCATAGCTTAAGTTCAATTTCTCAGCAAGGACACTGCATCGAAATCCATCTAGTTAAGCATATTATAAAGGATGATCTAATAAACCAGTAACATCAAAACACTGCTGGCAAAAAGATTCCCGCTACTTAAATATTCAGAGAAGAATTGCAATTTTATCGATAAGAGACTAAGGCAAAGTCTCTTATACTAACTTTGAAGAACAGTCCTCAATACAAGCACGATGTACGTAATTTGGCTCAGCCTGGCCCAAGTCTGAAAATTTGATGTCAAACTCAAAGCCTATCCTTCCCCATTGGACTTTTCACTAATATGCAGTCACTGTAAGCTATTTCTAGTAGCTTATGAAATGGTTTTGTTATAAAGAATTATAAATTAGAATAAGCAAGGCAAGCTTCATGCTATCTCTTTAGTGATGAAAACATGTTTTCCATATTACATAAATTATGCCAAGTTTAAATTTTGTCCCCATCTCGCCTAATTCTGAAATTGGTAGATCTTGCGCAAAGATGACTGAAAGTTGGCCATTTTGCTTCATTTACATCCCTATGATGCAGCAAAATTTTTCTTGATGCTTGTTTGGAAGAACAAGTCGCTCTCCCCCATTAAATCCAAAAGAGTATGGTAATACATTGCAGAAAAGATGGATCACTAAAAGTGGAAAAGAACCTTGGATAAAAACATAGTTGCATACCCCATGTCAATGCGCTGATGTATTCGACAGTAGGTCTCAAAGATAAAAAGACGAGCATTTTCCAGAAACTCATCTCTCAGGGGAACAGTAGACAAGTTGCCATCTTCAACTCGTTTTCCGAGGAAGGGATCATTCAATATCACCTGCGTCAAGGTCAAACGTTCCAATGAACACGCATGGCTTAATCATTAAATATTTCTATATCAAATCAAATTAAATTGATCACCAAAGTACAACTTTTAAGTCCAGCACATCCATCAGCAGGACAATAATTATATTATGACATCGGCTTTTTTTGGTGGGGGGAACTTACTTCTTCACATTCACTCATCTTCTTTTGTGCTCCATCAAAATCATAATCGATGTAGACACAAGCCAAAAACTCAGTGATTGGATCCTTGTAGGAGTGCTGCTCTTGCAGGATGACCTTTATAAAATCTTTGAATTGAGGTCTCCTCCGTTTGTCGACAATGAATGCAGTGGCCAAGTAACGCAAAAGATGGGGAGCATTTGTCTGAATAGCATTAAGATACCTGCAAAGAGAAACAGCAAAAACTAATCTCACACACACACAAAGAGAGGGAGGGGCTACTAATCATATCACAACCAAGCAACAGGCAGAAGTAATTTTTTTGCAATAAGAAAGCATTGGGATGTATGTGAATGCCATATTTTTCATGTAGCAGACCAGATTCCCTAGAAAGGTAATATCTTTCCCATCACACATTGACTAATAATATATCCTAACAGTTGCATGAACAACTGTCTTGGCTAAGCAAACGTGATGATCCATCAAAATGGCAGAGGAGAGGGCAAGTACGATAAAAAGCTCGTTAGGAGACAAAGCAGCTGTTACGTTTACATGATGGTAAGACAATCATGAAAGATCTGCCTGGAAATGTATTAATCAGAAATATGGAGCTTCAAAACATGGTCAATAAGAAATCTAAACATGTAAAAAACCAAATGGGAAAAGTTCAAAATGAAAAAACAAGGTCTCTCAAATCAATCTAGTATTTAAAGGATGATTACAAAAGATCTTTTGGCGGGAAGCCTACAAAGTAGCCACAAGAAAGCACTATAAAAAAAGAGCACTATCAAACTTGCTTCCCCGCCCCTCTTTCGGGACACAATTATAAGATATAAAACCAGAAGTGTTTCAGACATCAAGAAATGTCTAAATAATTGGATATTTAGATGACAAAATGATAAATTCCAAATGCTTACTTGTCCTGATTAAACAAGTCAATGATTTGTGTTCTACCATTATCGTGGTTGAAAAAGATGAACAGACTCCAATGCATTAACCAGATTCGACTTTGCACCTGATTCATAGGTGATGAAAAACTCTGCAACAAAAATAACAAGTTAATTATTTTTATCCGTAAAAGGTATTTATATTAAAGAAAAGAGAAGAACCCCTGAGGACTGTACAAGAGTAAAACAAAGAGATTATTCTGTCTATAAAAAAAAATTTGGAATCGAGATGCAGATCTAAAGATAGATCCCATTCTTTACGAGAAAGAATGCAATAACTAAACACCATCAACCAAAGGTAAGTAAATACACCCTTAAATGGGCGTAGATTTGGTTTGAGCAAAGGATTCTTGCTGTTCATTACTCATTGCAGAAAACAAGTGGGTAAAGGAAATACCTTAGAATCGATAATCTCTTTCAACCGATTAAGCTCTTCCAGAGCAATATCCCAGTTTTGCATCAAAATCTCAGCTGCCAACTTTCCCCACGAGGCACTCAGGCTCCTTTCACTGTTGGTGCACAAGGCCCTATACTGATACAGATAATCAGCAGCACCAGAGTAGTTTCCACATTCAAACTGGAATTTGGCATACTGATACAACGCCTCTATCTGCTGCGGACCAATCTGGTAAAAGAATAGTTCAAAGGTTATATTTACACCACTCTCAACACTATACTTCAAAAAAATGATAGACGTGTCAAAGGGAAGAACGTGGTGTTAACTACGCATCAAATTAGACGCTTGTCACGACTTTGTGCTACCAATACTACCCCGAATAAGAAAATTTCTAATAGAAGAGACAACAAATAAAGAAGGCTAAAAAAATCCCTTCCACTTCCCAAAGCATCTCAAAATCATCAGAAATAGATATCTAAAATTCTTTAGAAACCATTGGTCAATTGTGAAAAACAGTCACTTGGGTAAATTTTTACCTCTAATTACATGTCGAATCCATCCATAAATATCAGGTAATTATTCTAGGGTACATCTTTCTCAACTAAAATTCTAACATACACTAATATAAGGAAATTGGCCTTCAGATTACAACCCCTTTCTCAATCGATAATGAAAACACCCTCAAACTCGTCGCTTCGCTTCTTTCTTGATTTTATCCAACCATAGCCAACAAGCAACAAGGATTTTTCAAAATGAACGAATGTGAAGGATAATTCAATTTGCAAGGAAAATTTGTCACGAAATCCATTGGTAACCACAACTAATAAACGGAAGCAGAGTTTGAAGTCCTAAACAGTGAATTTGAAACACTAATTCAGCTAAAAGCAAGACTATAGCATCACACGTATAACATACAAGTGTGAACTATTCTTTAGATAAAAGATAAAAATCAATTTTGTAGGAATGAGACTCCCCAACCTTTTCAATGAGATCAAACGAACCTGGTAACGTTCATTGAGCATTTGAAGGTTGTACTGCTTATCAGCTCTCAGTTCCTGAACTGCAGCAGGATTCTGCAGGAACGCGACAAGAGGAGCAGCCCCCTCCTCCAAAGACTTAAGCCTCGCCACTACCTCCAATCTTCTCTCCACCATATCTAAACATCATAATTTCTCATTCATACACATATCAACTCAAAGAAAGAGAGTTGAGAAAGGGGAGAATCTTTTTCACATACCTTGGGGAACATCTTCAGTGTGGTATAGGGACTTGTGGATATCCATAGCGTAATCGACCATATTAGTTTTGTTCAGGAGCTCGATTTTCGACTTGAGGATTTGCTCATCAGGATAGAACTGCCGCTCTTGAAGGAACTCAAGGAGCGGAAATACAAGGTGGCGGTCCAGGTTCGGAGCGATGCGTGGAGTAAGGTCATAGTCTGCCATGGCTGCCGGAATGGGGTGAGTCTGTGAGAGACGCGAGCCCTATATGTGGCTGTAAGGAAGAAGGCTTTAGGTTTTGGGTTTTTCAGGAAAATATACTCACGGCTAGGGTTGTCCATTGTCGGTTCGGTCCGGTTTTTCTGCAAAAGAAAATGGATCGGACCGAATATGACGGTCTTCTTATATTGAAGACCGAACCGACCATTATAGTGTACTGACCAGACCGAAAATCATCTGATCGGTTTGGTCGGGTTATTTGGTCCAGAAGGAAAATACAAGCATAAAGATTTTTTAAGTTCTCAATACCAAGAAAGCATAGAGATTGTTTCAAGGTGCCATTACTTCCCCTATGATTTCTATTATAAATTGAACATCCATAACGTGAGAAATAGTAAGGAAAATCAAGGTGAAAACCAAAAGTTACAATGTTAATGATAACACCAAAAACATCTAAATCTGTACAATAAATTGAATATCAAGATTAGCATGAACGTTTGAAGAACCACAAAACCAGCAGGAAAATACTTGGCTGCCAATTTTCCTTACACGGAAAAACAGAGACAAACTGTATAGAAACATATGCTTTTCCTGTCATATTTAATCAAACCTCTTATTTAGTGAAACTCAAATAGAAACAGAGACAAACAGTATAGAAACACAAACATAGGTAACATAGATTTTTCTAAAGAAACTTGAATCTGATGAAACTCGAATCTAACTGTGAAACTGGTATAACATTGATAGCACAAGCTGAGGTGTCTCTATCTGAGACCATAAACTTCATTGTAGGTCTGATATCTGTGTTTTTGTTAAGTAATCAGCACATCATGAAGGAAGAATTTAAACTTCAAGGCTGCTCGCCGTATTCAGCACATCTAAAACGGAGACAATATGCATATTACCTTGAGGAGAAACAATGCTACTACAGACTACTGAGGCTATGAGAGGGAGAGTCAATAGGCGTCGCTGCTCCACGGGAGAGGCAATAAGCGACTGATACAGCGTGGGTGCTCCGCGGCGCTGCTCGGTGGATTTAGGGTTAGGATTTTGGAGAAACGAGAAAGTGACTGGGAGAGGGACAGAGGCAACCGAAATGTGAAGAGTTAGAGTTGAGAAAAATATATATACAAAATATATAGGTATGCTCACTTTTAAAATCATATTTATTATTATAATTATTAAAAATACATGAGTTCTAAATTTTGCACACATAAATTGTTTTAAATATATCAAATTATATTAAAAATTATATAAATGAATAATTTAATATTAAAATTAATAGTTCTGATTTTTTTACCTAATTAACAATAGTCAAAATAAACACAAAATCAAAACATCAAAATGAATCACATCAAACTAAATATGATAAGGAATCGAAATAGATGTCACATTCACGATACAATCAACAACTAAATCGCAATATCTAGAAACATGTCAAATTGAGATATTAGTTAAAAAATTATTAATTCTTTATAACAATACAAAACTTTAATAAAAAACATCACCAACATTTAATTTATTGAATTCTTTGTATTTGACGTAACAAGTCAGAAGGTGACCAAACACTTTTATGTATAATCCTATCCATACATTTGTACATATTATTTATTGTTAATTTTTTCAACATGTATAACACACGTACAATTGACTAGTATATATTTATACATGGCTTTTATGCGCGGTTTAGTCGGTTCGGCCAAAAAAGGAGGGGAATTTAGGACCAAATCGAAGTTTCGATTTTTTCCTAATCCTAGACCGAACCGACTATTTATAACTAAAAAATCAATCAAATCGATCATTTTCAGTTCAAACAAGTTTATTTTGATAGGGTTAGTCAATTTGTGCACACCCCTACTCATGACAATCAAATTCGAAATGAAATCATTTTCCAAAATAATAATTTATTTAGGAAAAATAAACTATTTTGTAAAAACCAGACTTCCACAAAACCTCAGTTGGAAATGACCAACTTATCCCTACATTCTTCTCTCAAATTTTCTCAAGCAACTCTCATTAGAAAGTGTTTATGACTCGGTTCGATTCAATTTTCTACAAAGATAAAACCAAGTCAAACTTTTGGTTCATCAATATCGACAAACTGAACCGAATCGTTGATGAAAATGAATCGAGCCGAGCCAAATTAAAAGTTTCAACTCGATTTGATTCGATTCTTTGGTTCGGCCTTAGTAGTGAAAAATAATTTTAAAAATTTCAACGAAAATTTACTAAAAAGTAATATATATATAAAGTTAGGTATGGACACTTTAAATGTGACTGACATGTCTCCACACCCAATTCTCCTCTAAATGTCATGTGTCCATACTCCTTACAATATGAACACCGTATAATTAATTGTTTAATTATTTATTGTCAAATTAAATATTAACTTAAATTATAATTTAATTAATATATTAATGATTTAGCAATTATTACATATCATAAATAATTCATTCAATTATCACTTCTATATAACATTTGATACATGTATTTTAACTATAAAATTTTATAATAATTAAAACCTGAAACATTGATTGATTTTTAATAATAACATATAAATTTAAATCATATTATCTTTATCATTTAGTTTTTCACTAAAAATCAATACTACAAAAATGGGCTACATTAAGGTTAATGGGGATAGAGATGATAAATTTGGCTTAGAAAAGCTCGACCAAAGACGAGACGAATAAAGGTTTTTCAACTTAATGTTAATGCGCGTTAGGGCAAAGTAAATGAGTTTAATTTTCATTTTAGTATCCATTTATGGCCCAGTATAAATGCTTATTGCTCATGGAAGATTTAAGTTGGGAATTCGTTTTGATGATTGCTTGTTTGCAGGTATCTGCAATTCTTTAGAACTGTTGTAAGGATTTCTCGAGTTTGAAGAATAGAACTATATTTTTTTATTTATTGGAACAATAGTTGCTTGTATACTATAATGATAAGTTAGTTAGTTTTCAAGTTAGATTTATTTGTAAGCAGATCAAATAAATAATGCAAAACTTTGTTGAAATGATTAAATGTTAATGTTGTCAATTATTATATTGGCGTTCCTTATGCTATTTAAAATTATCATTTTGAAAATGTTTAATATGAATATTTTGAACCTTATGATATCTCACTCTATAGGATACAAAATACTTATGAATATTAATTCACGAGAATTAAAAAGACATGTTGAATAAAAGTAACATGAGTTGTAAAATCTCATTAAAACATTCAACAGGAGTCAAAAATCCTGTAAAAAGTGAGATACCACATGGGTCTTCACAAGAGGTGTTGCGGCTCGCGAAAAATATGAACTTTTAATATGAGGGGTTGTCACAGGCGCTGCATAATCCATGTAGATTACTTTTCACGAGGATCTCCGCATTTTATAGAATGTCATATTTCTTGTAGTGATACTCGCTAAAACTTCTCTCAAATTAAAGTGCGATCATATCCAAAATTTGCATCTTCGTAACAGTAAAATAATCTCGCATTCTTTAATTTGTTTGCTCCAAAACGTGAAATGAAGTCGAGGCTCTGAAGTTGGAATTTTGTAGTAATTATAGTGTTAATCAATAAACTTTTCACATTCTTGTGTTAAAGGCTTGTATTCTCATTTGAGTATTTTAATGGGCATTAAACATTCAAACATTTAAAAGTCAAGATAAATTGGAAGATGAAAGGGTGGGAACATGAGAGTTTAATTTAACTTTGAATACCAATTATATTACTCTACTTCTATTGAGAGAGAAAATCACATGAGATTAGTTTCAAACTAGAGTTATTTGAAATTATATATCATTTATATTTTGGGTTAAAAATATATATTTATTTTTGAAAAATCAGAATTATATATCCTGAGATCCACGCAATTCAATTAAATATTAATAATCTCATCAAATTCTCTTATTTTCCCCATACACAATCAAATCATCTCATTTTCTTCTTCTTCCATTTTTCTTCTTACTGTTATTCTTCATATTTTTCTTCTTGTTCTTGTTATTATTATTATTCAGTGAACTTTATGATTTTTCAGTGAGAATGTGACCCATTCTTCTTATTCTTTTTTCAGCAAGATCCATTTTTCTTCTTTAGCTAGACCCATTATTTTTCTTATTCTTCTTCAATGAGACGCACTAGGATTTTCATTCTCCTATTTTTTTGTACGCAAAAAAAGTCTCAAGTAATTACTCAATTGTTAATTGATAAAATAAAAATAACTATTTGAACCCTTCAACTAGTCATAAACAATTACTTGAACCCTTCAAGGAGTCATAAACAATTATTTGAACCATTCAAGTAGTCACCTGGTGTATAAGTTGGTGACTGATAAAAAAATAACTACTTGAACCCTTCAAGTAGTGACAAACAATTACTTGAACTCTTCAAGTAGTCATAAATAACTACTCAAAACTTTTCAGTAGTCACATTGTGTTTGAGTTGCTGACAGACAAAATAACTACTTGAAAAGTTCAAGTAGTCATAAACAACTATTTGAACCATTCAAGTACTCATCTGGGGTATGAGTTGTTGACTGATGAAAAAACAATTACTTGAACCATTTGAATAGTAAAAAATAACTACTTCAACTCTTCAAGTAATAAAAAATAATTACTTAAACATTTCAAGTACTCACATGATGTCTGAAATGCTGAGTGACGAAAAAAATAACTACTTGAAAAGTTCAAGTAGTAATAAAAACTATTTGAACCCTTCAAGTACTCAACGTTCATTTTCTCATATTTTTTATGTAAAAAAGTCTTAAGTAATTACTCGCTTATTTATTGACAAAATAAAAATAACTAATTAAACATTTCAAGTAATCATAATTTATTACTTAAACCATTCATGTAGTCATCTGGTGTTTATGTTACGGAATGATAGAATAAAAATAACTAGTTCAAGGGTTCAAGTAGCCAACTGCTTGAATCCTTCAAGTAGTTACAATGGTAAAGGGTGTTGATTGGTAAAACAAAAAATAACTACTTGAACCAATCGAGTAATAAAAA